>QEPC01012495.1:1301735-1339128 GCA_003113815.1 Sphenodon punctatus | reverse complement strand
GCTGTTCCGTCAGGCTTTTGGCGAGGGGTAGGGGTGGGGTGGGGGCGGGGATGGGGGCTTTCCCCACATATTGTATTTTTAAATTTTATATTGTTTTAATGAATGTTGTTCGCCGCCCCGGGCTGCCCTGTGGGCAGGCAGGAGGGGCGAGATATAAATTTTAAATAAATAAAATAAATAAATTTGCAGTGATTTTTCGCAGAATCAGCCAATCCTCGCAGAATCAGCCAATCCTGACCATGACCCGAGGGTAAATAGGCCCCTGGGAGATGAATTGTGGGTGGGTGGGGTTTGAAGGCCCTATGTTTGCGTGAGGGAGGTGCTGAAATTCCAGAGGATTAGAGTTGTGTTTGATTAGCAAAGTTGTGATTTTATGTCAAACCTATTGCAAATTTGCTTCCCAGCATGCATATTTATGCAAATCAAGGTAATTATGCAAATATTAATGCTTGCGGTGAATTTGCAGAATTTGGCTTCACTGGTTGCAGAATTTAAGATTTTTTGGTGTAGTCAACTCGGGTCCCTGATTATAATTAAAGATGTAAGTTGATTTTTTCTGGATGTGGTGCATTAAATTGACAGTTTTTCTCACATTATTATTATTTATTTATTTATTTATTTATTTATTAGCAAGCATTTATATAGCACAAGCAAAATACCTGGCGCTTTACAAAGTAATGGAATAGACACAGTCCCTGCCCTAGGGCTTACAATATGAGAGACAGGGGGGTGGGGATGGGGAGATGAAAGAAGGTGAACAAAGGGAGAGACAAGAGGTGTAACATTCACGAAGATGCGAGGTCCCAGGTGCATGTGCTCGGCTTGGTTACATTGAGAATGATGGCTGGCTGGTCCATGTGGCGAGCATATGAGTACACAGACCTCCGGTAACAGATTGTACTGGATGGTAGGTATCAGCAGGAGTTAGGTGAGGGGAGCGAGGAGTTGGGGAAGGCAAAGCAGCAGAAGAGGGTCTTGAGGTGGAATTTGAAGGTATGAAGGGAGGGGGTGAGGCGGATGCAGGTAGGGAAGGCGTTCCAGGCATTGGGGGAAGCTAGGGAGAAGGAACAAAGGCGGTTAGGGGAGCAGGGGAGGTGTGGGAGGGCGAGAGAGGGGACAGAGGAGGAGTGGAGTTCACGGACGGGTACGGAGGGAAATTAGCACAGAGAGGTGGGGGATGGGGAGCAAGATTGTGAAGAGCTTTATAGGTGAAGACTAGGAGCTTGTGCAGGATTCGTTCAGGAAGGGGGAGCCAGTGAAGAGAGGAGAGGAGGGGCTGCACGTGGTCCAAGCGACGGGCAAGGTGGATGACCCTGGCAGCAGAGTTTTGGATGGAGATAAGGGGAGAGCGGGAGAGGTCAGTGAGAAGAAGGTTACAGTAATTGAGGCATGAGATGTTCACGCCCTGGTCAAGGGTTTGGGCAGAGGAGACGGAGAGAAAAGGGCAAATCTTAGCAATGTTATGGAGGGAGACACGACAGGATTTGGCAACAGAGTCGATGTAGGGTTTAAAAGAAAGGGGTGAGTCAAAGATGAAGCCTAGGCTACGGGCTTGGGGGATGGGAAGAATGGTGACCCCCATCGATAAGGATCGATAGGTAGGAGGGAGAGGAAGGATGGTGGGGGTGGAGAAATAAGGAGTTCAGTTAGCCATCTTGAATTGACGCTGAGACATCCAGGTAGAGATATCAGACAGCTGGTGAGGCAAGCTTGAACAGATGAAGAAAGAGAGGGAATAGAGAGCTAGAGTTGATTGTCATCAGCGTAGAGGTGATATTGGAAGCCATGGGAGGCAATGAGTTTGCCTAGGGACAGGGTGTAGACAGAGAAGAGGAGAGGGCCAAGGACAGAGCCTTGGGGAACACCAACTGAGAGCGGAAGGGAGGAGGAGGCGGAGTTGGCAAGAGACGTTGAAGCAATAGTCAGAGAGGTAGGAGGAGAACCAGTTAAGGACTGAGCCATGGAAGCCAAGGGAGTGAAGTGAGTCCAACAAGAGTGAGTGGTCAACCGTATTAAAGGCAGCAGAGAGGTCAAGGAGGACAAGAATGGAATAGAGGCGAATTAGATTTAGCCACAAGAAGATCATTGGTGATCTTGGTGAGAGCAGTTTCACTAGAGTGAAGGGGCAAAAGCCAGATTGGAGGGGGTCAAGGGAGGAATTGGTGGAGATGAAGTCGAGGCAGCGGGAGTAGACAACATGTTCAAGAAGCTTGGAAGCAAAAGGAAGGAGTGAGACAGGACAGTAGCTAGAAGGGTCAGAGGGGTCAAGAGTGGATTTTTTGAGGATAGGAGAGAGAGTGGCGTGCTTGAAGGCGGAGGGGAAGGAGCCAGTAGAGAGGGAGGGGTTGATGATGTGCAGGAGGGAAGAGGCGACGGTGGAAGCAATGGAGGTCAGAAGGTGGGAGGGGATGGAGTCAAAGGGGCAAGTGGAAGGGTTGGAGGAGGAGAGTAGGGAGGACATTTCCTTAAGGGAGGTGGAAGGGAAGGAAGACAGGAGAGAAGGAGGTGGAAGAGGGAGTAGGAAGAGGAGAGGAATGGGAAGCGATGTCGAGGCGGATCTTGTCTATCTTGGAGGTGAAGAAAGAAGCAAGATCCTGAGCATAAAGGGAAGGAGGAGGACGGGGGGGCCTGAGGAGGGAGTCAAAGGTGGAGAACAGGCGCCAAGGGTCCTGAGAACAGGACCCAATGTTATCGGGTCTCATTCTGTATGGGATAAATCTGGCCTGATGTGCTTTATTATTGCCCTAATAATATTGGCTAAGCGTTTTGCAAGGATTTTTGTATATATTTTGTAGTCTGCATTTAATAAAGAGATAGGGCGGTAGCCGGAACAGTCTTCCAGGTTTTTACCGGGTTTTTTACATAAAGTAATAATGGCTGCTTTAAAGGATGTTGGCATTTGACCGCTTTCTATGATACACTAAACTATATCTATTAATGACCAAGCCAAGTACGTGCACTTGAGACCTCGCATCTTCATGAATGTTAGACCCCTTGTCTCTCCCTCTGTTCCCCTTCCTATGTCTCTCCCCCAGCTCCTGTCTCTCAGATTGTAAGCCCTAGGGGCAGGGACCATGTCTATTTTATTACTTTGTAAAGTGCCAGGTACACTGCTGGCGCTATATAAATGTTTGTTAATAATAATAATAATAATAATGGCCAAATTAATTTGCTCTTTAAATGTTTTATAATATTCCACTGGGAATCCATTAGGCCCACAGACCTTGCCACTTGCCATCTTACTAATAGCCTCTTACTTCTGCTGTTTCCATAGGGGCATCTAAGTATGCTATCTGCGCTGTGTTGGGTTTTGGGATCTTTATTTTGGCCAGAAATTCTTGTATTTTATCTTGGGTTGGATTGTCCGATGTATATAATTTTTGGAAATGGTTAGTAAAGATTGATTGGATATCTTCTTGTTGACAAGTCTTTCCTCCACAAGGAAGTTTTATTGTTGAAATTCAGGCTTTTTTTTTTTTAGCTTATACTAATCAGGCTAAGACCCTATCGTCTTTGTTGTTTTTATTAAAGTAATCGCTTCTTATTTTTCTCAGTTGAAGTGTAGTTTGCTCAGTTTCCAGAACATTAATTTCATCTTTTATACCTAATATTTGTTGAGCTCTGTCCCCTACCGGATTTGTTTTTTTGGTAGCATTTCAAGTTTTTGTAGCTGTTGGTATCGCTCACATCTAGTTAATCTCTTATTTTTATGTAACATTGCCAATAGAGAGATGAATCTATCCCGCATCACCGCTTTACCTGCCTCCCAGACAGTGAGTAGGGATACATCAAGTGTTTTATTGGTTTCAAAATATTGCTTTAGTTCCATATCTATACTTTCTCTCACCATTTGATATCTTTTTCTGTCAAGCATCCATGTTTTATTATTTTTTATTTACTAAAGGTCTGTTCCCCATCAGAAATACTGTTTTGGCTGCATAATAATGATCTGATATCATACAAGGGATGATCTGTGACTGGTAACAATTTTGAATAATATTTTTATGTCTAAGTCCGTAGTCTATTCTAGAGTAGGAACCATTAGGTATTGAGTAGAAGGTAAAGTTGTTTTTTAATTATTATTTCTATATCCTAGTCAAGATTCAGGTTGCACTTAGGAAACCAGTTCTACTCATGTTTTAAAATCTATTAGGATCTTCCTGCATTGTTTTCTATTTCTGTTTCTTGCATTATGTAGGGTTGATAGCTGTGTAGATGCAGTACGTGCGATTCTTGATAATAGAACTACTACTTTTAGAAAAGTGGTAGTTCCATGGAGGAAAGCACCTCAGCAAATGAAGCCTGGTTTCCTACCAATTAGTGTTTAACTGTTCCATTGGCTAAATGAACTATACAAAGATTTTGTTTTACGTGTGTCTTTATTTATAAATCATAGAAAACATGATGGATTTCAAACGAATCTAGTTTATTCCCATTCTTGATCTTATTTTTAGAAAACCAACATTTTGAAGCTCTACTTACCTTTTGGGCCATCCACCAAATGTGGTTGAAATAAGTCTGTGAGATTAAAAGCTGTTTAAACTTATTATTTTCATGACTGCGATCAAACATTATTACATAGAACCCTGCACAGGCTCCAAAATTGAGTCCAAACCAAGTCAGACACTGCTGGGACTGACCTGAGCCACTCAGGGATACAGCCAAGTTCTTCCATGCCTGATCTGTACTGGGCATGGCCCTGTCCCCACCAAGTCCTGACGTTCTGTGAGGGCAGGGCAATATCGGGAAAGGGGTGGGATTAAACTGTTCTCTCACCCTTTTTCTGATGTCCATCCCCCTCTGCTGAGCGCTGTTGCATCATAGTGCTCCACAGGGGTAGAAGGCCTGTTGGGGCGGATAGGGTGGAGTTAAGGTATTTCACTGCCCTATAGCTGACATGACCATACCCCCATGGAGCACCATGATGTTATGACACTCCATGGGGATCAGACCTCTTGCCCATGAGATTCCTGACCCAGTCAGAGTTTGAGGGGCTTGGCCCAGGAGGTCTCCCAAATTGAGGTTGACTGGACACGTTGTGTCTGATAGGGCTCGGTGCAGTTTGCATGACTGTACTATTAAACAGTGGATATACCCTTTCTCACTTCCACACGGGGGGCTGCATAAACCTTCTTTCTATTACAAGAAACCATACTAAAAGGGGAAACTGTCATGGAGATTAGTGGGCAGGTGAAGGATTGGAAACTAATTTTAAATACTTAAGTGAATTTCCAAATAACTATCATCATTAAGGCATTCCATCATTGTTCTGCAATCTGGGCTTTGCTTCCATAGATTATTTATTTATTTATTTAATTAGATTTCTAGGCCGCCCTCTCCTGCTACTGCAGCTCGGGGTGGCTTACAACACACTAAAACATAAAAATATAAACAACATCAATAAAATAAAAAATAACTGTATAAAATTACAGTAAAGCACATCATGGCAGCGTTAAGAACACAAGAACCCAACCTATCTCCCTTGCCAAAATCCCGGTGAAACAGCCAGGTCTTACATTGCCTACGGAAAGAGGGAAGGTCTGGGGCCAAGTGGACCTCTATCAGGAGAGAGTTCCACAGCCTCGGTGTGGCCACCAAGAACGCCCTCCTCCCCACCTGAGATACTTGGGGGACCCTGAGGAGAGTGCCCCCAGAAGACCGCAGGGACTGATCCAGGACCCAGGGGGTGAGGCAATTCCGCAGATAGGCAGGGCCCAAGCTGTATAGGGCATCATAAGTCCAAAACCAACATCTTGAATTGGGCCTGGAAAATCATAGGCAACCAGTGCAGAGACCGGAGCACTGGTATAATGTGCTCGTGACAACCTGTCCCTGTAAGGAGGCAGGCTGCCGCATTCTGCACCAGCTGCAGTTTCCAGATCATCAAAAAGGGTAGCCCCACATAGAGTGCGTTGCAGTAGTCCAGTCTTGAGGTGATGAAAGCATGGATGATGGTGGTGAGGTCAGAGTCCGAGACGTACGGCTGAAGCCATTGTAACAGATTTAATTGGCAAAATGCTCCCTTTGCCACAGCTGCCACCTGGGCATTTAGGCGGAGCTGAGTGTCAAACTTGAGGTACCAACAGAGGGCGGACCCCATCAATGATGGGTGCCACCACTCCCTCAACCCCTCCCACCAGCATCACCTCTGTCTTGTTGGGATTCAGCTTCAGGCGGCTAGCCCTCATCCGGTCTTCCACAGCTGCCAGACACTGGGTAAGCACTGATACTGTCAGGTCTGGGTCAGCTGAAGAAGAGAGGTAAAGTTGGGTGTCATCAGCATACACTACTGATGACACCGCACACTGAGCCTTCTGACGACCTCACCCAAAGGCTGCATATACACGTTGAACAGGAGAGTGGACAGAACAGAAACTTGCGGGACTCCACATGTGAGGTCCCGGGGAGATGATGAACATTCACCCAGTACTACACGTTGTGTTCTTCTGGCCAGGAAGGAATGAAACAATTGGAGAACAGTTCCACCCGCTCCGGCTCGGTCCAGCAAACGGGTCACCAACCTCTCATGATTAACAGTGTCAAGTGCAGCTGAGAGATCTAACAGGAACAACAGGGTCAACCGACTCGGGTCCAACTCATGGTAGAGGTCGCCGACCAAGGCTACAAGTGCAGTCTCAGTGCCAAAACTCAGCCAAAAGCCGGACTGCAAGAGATCCAGAAAACTGATATGGTCCAGATGCCCCATAAGGTGCTGGTCCACCACCCGTTCAGTAACCTTCCCTAAAAAGGGAAGGTTAGAGACCGGCCGATAGCTGGCCAGGGAGTCTACGTCTAAAGATGGCTTCTTGAGCAAAGGCCACACCACCGTTTCCTTGAGGCAGCCCAGCACTCTGCCCTCCCTAAGGGAGGCATTGATTACCCCAGCCAACAATGGCCCCAATGTCTCCTGGCTGGCCTTGACCATCCAGGATGAGCACGGGTCAAGTTCACACCAGGTGGCCCTAACAGCCTCCAAAACATCCTCCACATCAACGGGCGACACCCACTGGAACTGATCCCATAAAACAAGACAAGCAGGGCTTCCATTACCTCTTGTTGCCTTACTGCCATAAATGTGGCATCAAAATTGAGGTGAATCCATGCGATTTTATGATGGAGGTGGCCTTCCTGCTGGTTATCCTATAGATAAGAATTGCTGAAGTACTGAGTGTTGTGAAGGAGGTAGTCACTTTTCTACGAATACCATAGCATGTGGGGGAAGGGGTCATGTATGGGCTTCAATGAAGTGTCTGCCTAGAATTAAGCATTGCATCATATTCTAGTTCCATATGCAGCAAACCTAATATTTTTATGTTAAACAGAAGGAGGATTGTGGATATAGTCAGATGCTTAATCTTGAGAACTTATGCCAACTAGAAGGTTTTGATTCTGAGAATTGTACAGTAAGTGTATAGTGTGTCCAAGTATTTCAAAGGAAAATGATAACCTGGTTAGGCAAGCAGAGAGCAAGGGCTACATTCTGGCATTTATCTGTAATGGGATAACTTCTGAAAATTGGATGCATTCAGTTCAGAAATTTCAAGGGGTTCTAAGCATTAGTGGGAAGAACACTATTGATTTTGGTGAAATAAGAAAATTCACAATATTGATATTCTTCTAAACAACTTTTTGTGCTATTTATTAGGACTTGCACCTTCTAACCCAGTTTCGATTTTAAGGCTAGAGGCTGGTGTGGCGCCATTGTTGACAGTTGTAACAGATTGTTGGGTTACTGGTTTAAAATGTTGACCCTCTCACCTTCTAGGTTCCCCAAAACATGTTACATTGAAGATAGTAATTGTGATTTTTACTTTTTATTTTCCCCACAGCTATCGCTTTCGTTGGTTTTTGTAATTAGAACTCTTACACTCTTGTGGCTTAGGTTTTTATGTTACTGACCATGATAGAATATTTACAGACCATGATAAGAATTTAGTGTTACAAAGACTGTGGGATGTTTCCCGACAGGATGATTTTGCTATGGTTTGTAATTGTTATATTGCTTCACTTTACATCTTATGGAAGACTGACTGGGAAATGAAACAATATCTCTTAATTGATCTTAACCAGAAACAGATAACTGCATTATGCAGACTTCGTACAGAACAAATGTTGACTGCGGTTTTGGCAGGAAGGAGGTTACCGGTATCTAGAGACTTAAGATTTTGTCCGTGTCAGTCTGATGCTGTGGAGGATACTTTTCATTATATGCTGGAATGTTCCTTAGTTAATAAATTAAGAGATACCTTAATATAGTCACTGCATTAATTTATTTCAAAAACGTAGCCGAAGCCATAGTAGAACAAAAACATAAAAGAAAGGACACAGAATTTATACAAAATGATAATGATAGTGGTAAGAAGATAAAACAATATCATCAAATCACATTAAGACCGCTGAAATACTCAGCTACCTATTTAGTCACTCTTAAAAGAAAGAAACTTTTCCCTAGCCTGAAATGCTAGAAGCAAAAAGGACATGACAGCATTGGTCATCTCCGGTTTTTGATCAGACAAAAGGCGTCTCACTAATTCAAGGGAAGTTCTTCCAGGGGCAGATGATCCAAAAACCCAGCCAACCATTTAGTTCTTAAGTTGTCATAAAGATGGCAATCTACGCCCAACCGATTCGACCTCAGTGTTCTCAAATGGACATACTCTCAAATAATAGGGAGTCCCTTTATGTCTACCCTCCAACACTTTTGAGGTCAAGGCATTAAACCTAGCGCACATAAAAAGGTGGAATTTCCTAAAGGAGCATTGGGTTGACAAGTAGTTTGCAAAATGATCCATATTAGGAATCAATTCGCTATAGCATACTACTGATGGACTTGAGGAGATGACAGCACAATCTTCCTGTCTTCTGCAGTCATTTAGCCTTGCTATGATCTCAGCTTTGGCAGCTTTTAGACCCTTGACTAACAAATCTGGTAATGAAAAACCCAGTGTGTGAATTTTGAGCTCTACCAACTTGCACCATGGGCTTATAAATAGGTCATCCCAAAAACAAATCAAATCAAAATCAAGTCAAGTTTATTTGGGGTAACCATTGGCCATTGCCGTTAGCCCAACATTTACAATAAAATATCATCATCATATGATCAAACAAATACTATCAAAATAGACTCCCGAAGGAACCAAGACAGAAGGAGAAGTTAATACAAGCACTCCCCAACCCCCCCATGATCTATCTTCCATGCAGGTACTACCCAGTTAGTACGAGTACTGACCTGTACCAACCTCATTTTTACCCAACCTGTCAAATTAGCCCGTCAATATCCATATATGATTTCCTGAGCTTTTAAATTTCAAAAACCTATGCCTATAGACTATGGCTGCTTGTACAAATTTCATAACCATAGAAGTGGTTTCAGGTGAAATATCACTCAGAGCGATTGCTCAAAAACATGAAAAGAGGCCACATCCTGAATTTTGAAATAATTTGGCACACAGCCATAGGCCAATAGCCAACGTCCAAATTTCGTGATTCCATGAGGTTAAGCCCAGTTCTTGACATACTGCCGCAGAGGGCACACTGCGAGGTACATTTAACAATAATCTCATAAATTTTGACTGTAAGACATTGAGATTGAAGGGGTTCTGGATAGCCTAAATGGCTACACCATAAAAAAGCTGGGCTCTGGGCTTAGTGTCCCAAACCCTGAGCACCGGCACCAAAAACCCCATCTTTTTTACTAAAAAATCAGAGGATCACCGAAATACATCTGCTGACCCGGGTGCTAGCCAAATTAAAATGAAGATCCCACTTAAGGGAAGACTGAAATAATAAGCCCAGGTATTTATAGGAATAGGCCTGAGGGATGGAAAGACCATTAATAGACCACTTGTAGGATTGTTTCTCCTTGCCAAACACCATAACCATGGCCTCTTGGTAATTGATCTGTAATTTATTCTGCTCACAATAATTTGGTAATGCTATCAGCTGTCTTTGCAGACCAATTCTGGTTTGGGACAAAATGACAGCATCGTCCGCATAGAGCAGACAACTCACTGCATGGGACCCTAATTTAGGAGGGGAAAAAGGATTGTCCTGACATAACTTTGATCAAATCACTAACAAAAAAATTGAACAAGGCAGGTGCCAGAACACAGCCCTGCTGAACTCCCGAATAAATGTTAATGTGCTTTGACACTGCCAGGGAAGTTTTGGCATGTAAGGATTTAATCAGTCCCAATAAACGCTTATCAATGGCAGTATTGCCCATCTTTGCCCAGAGCAATTCTCTGTCGATGAAATCAAAAGCCGCCCTCAGATCCATGAAAAAACAAGAGTTTTTTGTTCAGTTTGACATACTTCAGCTAGATGGTGCAGTAAGAAGTAATGGTCAATTGTAGAGTGATCCTTTTGAAACCCAGCTTGTTCTGGGAGAATAATCTTCTTCTCCGTCAGCCAGGCTATCGGTCGCTTCAGAAGGAGTTTGGAATAAAGCTTAATAATAATACTTAACAAACTAATCGGTCTGTAATTTCCGAGATATATTCTTGGGCCACTTTTATAGATTGGGATCACAACCGCATCTCCCCATCCCTCGGGAACCAGACCTGACTGGTTTATATGTGTGAAAAGAGCTGCCGATAATGGCGCTCACCAAACAAGATGCTGTTTTAGCAATTCCACTGGTACGAAGTCCCTTCCCAGAGCTTTATTGGATTTAAGTTCTAAAATTAAAGGGACAGTTTCCTGGACTGTCACTGCAGGCCAAGCTCGAAGATCAGGATCTATCGGTGATTAAACTTTATACGAGGCTTGGTAGGGAAAGATAGAGCGAAGATAAGTTTCCCACGCGTGTATAGGGACTGGTATAGTAACTGCAAGGGATCCCTACCAAGGAATCCGTTTAGAATTCCTCCAAATGCCTTGTAATCACCTGTTTGCACTGCCAACACCAAATGGCCCCACCGCCCTAAAGCATATTCCCTTTTTTTGGCCTGAGCCAGTTTCCTATAATGTTGTTTAAGCTCAAAAAAATCTTTGGGAATTCTGGGCACAGCTCCAATCCCATACTGATGGTACATAGCCGACATCCCCCCTTTCATCGCTCTACACTCGACATCATACCAAGGTTTTGCCCTTGGGTTAAACAAACCCTTAGGTCGTATACCTGAGCTGGATTTAGTGAGGTAAGGTATCAAAAACTTAAGGAGGTCTGAAGAAGAGTATCTGTCAAATCTCAAAAAACTTATTTGGCTTCTTCAGTACAAGGGCATAGATATTATTACTAGACTTGCATTGTTTGCTAATAATTATATTGCTAATTATACAGATGGAAATTTCTGCTGATTGCAATCATGTCTGTGGTTTTATATAATGTTAATTTTTTGATTGATTGTACTGATTTTATATTAAGTGTATCTAATAGTATACATTTGCCTTGGTGAAAGCCTGTGCCAGTGTGTGTAAACTAAACTAATCAGGGAGGTCCAGAATCACAATGGCTGCACCAATGAGAATTTTTCACATATATTCCCAGTCATCCTTACACCATGGATTTGTTGCAGTCAGTTTGTCATGCAAATTAGATATGGAGGGGTTCACTTGTGATGTCAGAATGTGCCTATCTGACACAGAGAAAGGAGAGAACCTAGGCCCTAGGTTCTCAGACGGGGGAATGGGCCCCCCACGTAGGTGCAGAAGGTGTTTGGGGGTGGGGGTGCAAGAAGGGCCTCAGCTGGCAAACCCCTAGCTCCACACTCTCCCTGAGCTAGGGAGGAATCTCCAAAATAATGAGGTAGCAAGGGGGGGAAAGAGAGGCTGCAATAGGAAGGTGGAGAGGAAGAGAGTGAGCAAAATCTATGTATGTTTGTATGGTGTCAGGAAGCCCTCGACTATAACAAACAAGAGGAAGTGGGGTGGGGGTGCAGTTTAGCACACTCTAGCAGAGGGGAGTGTGATGCCTAAAGACAGTTGAGTGGCCAGCAGTGTGTGGTGGGGAAAAGATTATGGTCTCATGATTGACAGCTGGTGACTTAAAGTGGGAAGCTAGCCTGAGATTTTGTGGTGGGAAGTAGCTGGGGTTGGGCAATGTATAAAATGTAGCCTGCTTTAGAAGCCATTTGGCTTTCTTTTTGTCTTGGGCTCTGGTTCATTATAAATCTGGTTCATTATAAATCATGAGCCTATGTGAGCAATAAAGATCTTCTTAAATGGGTACGCAACATGCAGACGACTCTCATCGTAACCAAGCCAAGTACGTGCACTTGAGACCTCGCATCTTCATGAATGTTAGACCCCTTGTCTCTCCCTCTGTTCCCCTTCCTATGTCTCTCCCCCAGCTCCTGTCTCTCAGATTGTAAGTCCTAGGGGCAGGGACCGTGTCTATTTTATTACTTTGTAAAGTGCCATGTACACTGCTGGCGCTATATAAATGTTTGTTAATAATAATAATAATAAAAAAAATAATAATATGATGATTTTGACTAGTCTGCCTGCAGCTCTGCTTCCTACTATTGCCCATTTCTCTCATTCGAATTTTGTTGGACAGCAGAGCCTAAAGAAACCAAAGTTGAAAGGTGTGGGGCAGTCTCGGTGCTAACCCGGTGCCTGGCAACCGTTGAGGGCTGGATGAGGGCGAGTCGTCTGAAGTTGAATCCTGACAAGACATAGATGATATTGGTGGGTAGGGCCAGGGGGTGGGGTGGCTCCCGTCATTGACAGGGTTTGCCCCCCCCCCCCTTTGGCCACACAGGTCCATAGTCTGGGGGTGCTCCTCGAGCCACAGCTCCGCCTGGATCTCCAGATAGAGGGTGTGGTGAGAGGAGCATTTCGCCAGTTACATCTGGTACAACGGCTGCGGCTGTATGTTTCGGACTTGGATCTGGCCACCATCATTCATGCCTTTATTACCTCTCGATTAGACTACTGTAATGCACTCTACGTGGGGCTACCCTTGGGGATGGTTTGAAGGTTGCAGCTGACGCAGAATGCGGCAGCCTGTCTCTTACCAGGACGGGTCGCCATGAGCACATTACACCAGTGCTCCGTTCTCTGCACTGGCTACCTATTATCTTCTGGGCCCAATTCAGGGTGTTGGTAATGACCTACAAAGCCCTAAACGGCCTGGACCCAGCTTACCTGCAGGACCACCTCAGGCCCCGGATCGTATCGCAGACCCTGCGGTCGGCCGGGAACGCCCGACTTGAAGTCCCCCGGGTTTCCCAGGTGGCGATGATGGGGAGGACGTTCTCGGTGGTCGCTCCTAGGCTGTGGACTTCCCTTTTGACGGAGACTCGCTTGGCCCCGGACCTCCCCTCTTTCCGAAGACCGTGTAAGACCTGGCTGTTCCGCCAGGCCTTCGGACAGGGAGACGGGTAGGGTGGATTGGGGGTGGGGAGGGTTCTGCCCTTTTTATATTTTTAGCATTTTAATGAATTTTACATTCTGTGTTTCTTTTGTTGTTGTTGTTGTTATTACTGTTGTAAGCCGCCCTGAGCTGCTCTGTGAGCAGGAGGGTGCGGGGTAAAAGAGCAGCTAAATAAATAAATGTTGGAAAAGGCTCTCCTGCTCCTTTTTGTGATGTGGCCATGCCTCCTATGGAGCATCTGACATCATGATGTTCCAAAGGGGACATGGCCACGTTAGAAAGGGGTGGGAGAGGCACCTTTATCCTAATCCTTTTTGGCATGGCCTCTTTCCCCTCCCTCCACCTTTTGAGTTAAAACCCGGGGGAGGGTGGCCACTCTTAACTATAGCAGTGTGCAGAAACGGGAGGTATGAAAATGATAGTGGCAAGAATAACAGCTGGTGGTTTGGCTTCTGCAGTGGTCTTGAAAGGGGGAATTGGTGGTTAGAGGAGGAAAAAAACCAAGCTGCACTTGCTCCCACAGTAATGATGGCTCTGGCTTTCTGCAAGAACTTTTCTAGGTCTGGGGGAGAGGGCTCATCATGGAGCCTGTTACCAGGTAGATGGGTAAAGCAGGGCTCGGGAGCCTTTTCCCCCTTATAGACGACTTTTAAAAAAATTAGCACAAGCTTTGTGGACTAGATAGCTGGGGCAGAGGTACTTAAGGGTGCGGGCTCGGGGCTGGGGTGTGCGTGCGTGCGTGCGTGCGTGTGTGCGCGCGCGCGCGCGCAAAGAAGAGGGTGCAGATCATGCAGCCATTCCTTGTCCTTGAGCACATGCTCTCATCTCTGTTTCTTTCCCCGGAGCTCAGTTTTTAGTACTTGATGGCTGGGACTGGATCCATGAGTCATATGCAGGAATTGGAAAGGGGCCAAATAAAACAAACACTGTGGGCAGGATTTGGCCCATGGGCCAGGGGTTTCCCACCCCTGGGCTAAATCAAGGAATGCATTGGATCCAGAGTAAAGAAAATCAGTTCATTCCAGCTAACCTTGGGTTTCTTTGGGTGTTTTTCAACAAGCAAGGTGATGCTGGGAGTCTGGGGCTACTGAGTGGCACTGCCACAGAGCACCACTTAGGTGGACTACGTGAAGAGGGATTCAAACAGGTGGGTCCCAATGTGGATACTGCAGCCATGCAAGCAGCCGCCACGCGCTCCCTGTGCCACGAACCGGCCCCAGTAATGCATCATGTGGGCAACCATTCCCCTCCCACCCCAAACCCTGCCCAGTAGCCTGCCCCCTGCCATGATGCAAAGCCACGGAAACTATGAAAACGTGAAGCTGCAGCAGCCATTAACTCAATCCTGCCCGGGAACCGGTGCAGCCTCTGCCAGTTCTGGCCAACCACGGAGGTGTATACTGGGCGGGAGACACAGGAATCCCAACATACCACTCGCAGAATGAGGACAGCAGGGAGCAAAGTGCACAATAAGCCAAGTGCCGATCATGAACAAGGAAAGGGAACACGGAAGAAAATTGCAGCAAAGTCCAAGCAGGCAATTCGGCTTGACCATAAGCCTCCATGCTATTGGCGGACCTGTCTGCTGGCATGGCTGGCTGCCTTTGTTCATATGGACAGGGGCTCTGGCTGCTCATTGCCACACATCCATTTGGCTTTGCTGGTGCCTTGTAGTGCTCCGTGAGTGGGTGTTCATAGCTCACTGGAGTGTGCATCCGGCACTTTGACCTTTTAGATGGGTGGTCAGAGCTGTGGCTCCCGGGTGGCCATTTAATTAATTAATTAATATCCCGCCCCTTCCTGCTCACAGAGCAGCTCAGGGCGGATTACAAAATACATAGATAAAAACGTAAAAACATTTGCATAAAATATTAAGACATTAAAATACTAAAAATAAACCTAAAAGGGCAGAACTCCCCCTCCCTAACCCAACCCACCCTACCCGTCTCCCTCTCCAAAGGCCCGGCGGAACAGCCAGGTCTTACGCTGTCTTCAGAAAGAGGGGAGGTCCGGGGCCAGGCGGGTCTCCATTGGGAGGGAGTTCCACAGCCTGGGAGTGTAGTGTAGCATCTTGCCTGAAAATGCCCTTTGTTCCTGCCTTGGTTCTATTTCTGCCCTTGCTGTTTTTCTGCATGACCATTTTTTGCTTGGGTCAAGGGTCTTCTGCACTTCCCTGCATGTCTCTTCTGCCCTAACACTTTCTGTCCTGCCCTTAACACTTGTTGCAGATCGTAAATGATTTATTTGTTTTTGGACCCACCAAATACCACTGTTTGTCAACGCCCCCCCCCCCAAAATGAGACACGACACTAGAGCAATGGGGTTAAAATGGCCGTACTCTTTAATCAGATTAAACGATCAAGTTCAGATTAGAATGGTGGGGGCAATCACTTATGTGAACCGGGTCCAGTGTCTCTTAATGCCAAAAACTATAACTCAGAGGTTGACCAGATATACCATCCTGTGCGAACCCTAAACAACGGTATCAACGTCTCCCCATCCCTTTTAACAAGCTATGGGGAAGGGGACAAGGCTCATTCTGAGCTGGGGGGAGGAGGATGGTGCCTTCAAGCTGGGGACATTACATATCCCTACCACTCTCGCGGTCACTTCTCCCAGGGAGTTGACTCCACCACTTGCCGTACCCTGCTATTGCGTTGAACGTCACCCCCCATCTCATATGGAGATGCCCCTATTAATTCCTAACCTAACCTACTCAGGCGCTGGACCCCTGCAGAGTGCAACAAGTGTCATAAGCAGCCATACCCAACAACTAAGTGAATGATTCCAAACAAACTGAATAGCCCCGATACTATGAGGAAGGTGAAAATTTGTGCAACATTCTTGTCCAGTTA
This sequence comes from Sphenodon punctatus, assembly GCA_003113815.1. NCBI lineage: Eukaryota > Metazoa > Chordata > Lepidosauria > Sphenodontia > Sphenodontidae > Sphenodon > Sphenodon punctatus. The sequence goes on along the minus strand of QEPC01012495.1, from coordinate 1,322,952 downwards.
TGTAGCACGCCAAAATTCCTTCCTGGCCCGTCTAAGCGACCGAATTAACCACAGTATTGTATGGGCAGGTGCTGCTCCTTTTGCCGCTGCCTCACGACTGCTGAGGCGAGCGGCTTGTCCACACAGCACCGCCCCCAATCAGGGCGGTGCACCAATGAAGAGTTGCGCTTTTCGTGCCAACCCAGCCAGGTTTCCTGGCAACCCTGGCCGGGTCCGTGCAAGCTGGCTACTGCTCGGCTTCCTTTTCAAGTCTCCCCCGCGGGCGGTGCATTCGCATCCTCCACCCCGCGGGGGCAAACCATGGCACAGCAGGGAGTCGGGCGATCTTGCTTCCCCCCCCAACCCTTCTATGTCTCGGTTTGGGGGGGGGCTGGTGGGGGTGCAACAAATTGGCCACTTTGGGCGGCAAAGGGGCAATTCTGCTGGGGCATGTATGCTTTCCAGTTAGCTTTCTCTTAATCTTCAAAATGTAAAATTGGAGCTGTTTTGCTCTCTATTAGCCACACACCTCTGAGGAACTAGATAGTTCAGTAACATGTAAACAAGAAACCTGAACATCTCTGAACTTGTTTTTGCTGCTTGTTGTGAAATCTTGGCTGTGGGCTTAATACTAGATCTCTCCTATCAGTTTGATATTTACAGTATCTTAGGACGCTTTCTGACGTGCATTAAAGTGTATTTATGAGTTTGGACAGTGGCGGACACATGTAAATTAGGCATACCACACATGATTGAAGCTTTTCAGTGCACTGACAAAGCACTGCGCAGGGCTGCAAAATCCAGCTCAGTACAGTGCATTTGTCAGTGCACTAAAAAACTTTAATCCTGCGTGGGCGCACCTTTCCGACGTTATCAAAGCCACGCCTAATTTGCATGCATGCTCAGACTCTTAAGTATACTTCAATGCATGTTGAAAAGTGCCTAGACGTCTCTTTTTTTGGCTTCCTCAGATCTCTGAACAGCTATTTAATTTCTGGTTGCTGCCATTCTAGTAGCATGTGTGCCTTATGGCATTACTTTGATCCTTTTGAAGAGTCCTGAAATGGTCTGTAGCCTCTGCCTACCATAACCACGACTGCTGATCTAAAGCTTCAACAACAACATAAACTCAGCCTCTGCCCAAGTTATGACTTTTGCTTGTGTGTTTGTTTTTTAATTTTTTAATAAGATTTATTATTTTTTTTCATTTGTCTTTCTGGTCTCTAAGCCTTTAGAGCAGAGGTAGGAAACCTTTTTCCTCCCAGGGGCCGCTTTGAAAATTAGTACAAGCTCTGAGGTCTGCTTAGAAGTTGGAATTAAGCGTGTTTAAAGGGTGTGCTCAGAAAGGGGAGGGTCAAGATCATGGATCTGTTCCCTGTCTCTGTGTGCATGCATGGTGGCATCATCTCTGCTCCTTCCCCTGGAGCTCTGTCTTTCAGTATTTGAGAGTAGGGACTGCCTGGGACCAGGAACTGGAAAGGAGCCAAATAAAAACTAGCTACAGGCTGCATTTGGCACCTGGGCCTGAGGTTTCCCCAACTCTGCTTTATGGTCATGACAGCCATGTTTCTAAGCTTTTCTCTGAGGGCAAGGGGTAGAGCCTTGGGGCGTGGGGGAAAGGTGTGGAGCTATACTGCTGCCTTTGTGATAGTAAATAACACTTATTAGTGACCCATCTAATTATTTAAGTTGCTCTACTAAACAAAAACTTCTCTCCCCCCCCCCCCCCNCCCCCCCCTTAATACCCTTGTAGGATGTCTTGTTTTTCCCACAGTAGGTGGTTTGTGGTCGTTAGTAGGAAAACATCAGCCTCCATAGAGTGAAGTTTTGTAACTTTGAAATATAGCTGGAAAGTGTTGTTGAAAGTGCTGAATTACATATTTGATTTGGACAATAACCTTTTGTGCAGTACTATATTGGTTTGTTCTATTATGTTTGATAGGGCTGAAGGAAAAAACTTTGCACAAAAACAAAGCAGTGTATATCGCTGTGAGATGTGGGACTTTTAGAAAGACTTTGTTGTAATATGGAGGGAACTTGGGCCATTATTTACTTTAGTATTTTCTTATAACTGCAATCCAGTATTGGTGTCTGGTATTAGTGGCCATTGTACATGCTGCTCTTCTGAAGATGGTACGCATGAGTAGATTTGGTGAATGGAGCCACCCAGAGGTGCGCCTCCCTTATTCCATCATCCATTATGTTGAAGTCTACTACATCCCTCGCACAATTTTTGTGTGTGAGGCCAGAGGCAAATAACCCCTTTGCTAATCCCTTCTTCCACCTCCCACACACCCCAGGCAGCCATGTTGTTAAATTATCGAAGTGGTGCATGCAATTTTAGTCTGGTAGACTCGTTCAAGTCTGCTGATTCAAGTTGTGCATAACCTGTTGATAATGGGAATAAGAACCCAAAATGGTAAAAGGGAGTCGAGTTAATGAGACTGGAAGAAAAAAGCATATGTGATGACAAATTACTGTCAAAACTTTGGTAGAGAGTTATTTTGTAAACTAAGAAATTACTTTGAGTTGTATTCTCTGGAGTTAAATTTCTCTTTAGTTGCTTAATTGCATTGTATTTGGGGTAGAATGCTATTTACTGTGCTTTTTGCAGTTTTCCATCTGTTTCCTGCTTTTGTTTTGTTGTAACATGTAGAAAAAAGATTAGGGTTAGGTAAAGCAGCAAAAAATGCAACATTTTACTTTAACCAAAACAAGTCATTGACTTATTTTGCTTAATGTTGTACCAATTATCTCAAAAAGATTTTATTTATTGATTTAAATTTATACCCTCCCCTTTCCCTAAGACTCAAGGTGGCTTACAAAATAAGAATTTATAAAATACATAAAAATATTAAAGTGCCTTAAAAACCTCACCCCAAACCATATTCCTGCCTGACAAAAAGAGAGATCTTACACTGCCTCTAAAAGATACCCAGACTCTGACTTAGATGAACCTCCAGAGGAAGGGATTTCCACAGCACTGGGGCAGCACCCAAGATGTGCCGTGCCAATATGAACCTGACTGGCAGGTGGTACCTGCAGTTGGTGCTCCCAGTTGGTCACAAGGATTGTGATAGGACTTAATGGAAAGGGCAGTTTTTTAGATATGTGGCTGGGCCCAGTTGTTCATGTGACAAATACTTTATTCTTTACCCTCAGAACGTCCCATACCCTTTGATCACATGATGTATGACCATCTACAGAAGTGGGGACCTCGCAGAGAAGAGGTGAAGTTTTTTCTTAGGCATGAGGAATCTCCAGCAGAAAGCAATGAACAGGGTGAGTGAGTATGTTTCTATGCCACTGCAGCAGATAGTAACTATGTCTAACTAATTTTTCCCAGAATATGTACAGTAAATATTGCCAATATTGGCTTAATGTGTAGTGCAATATCATATGAATCCTATATACCATATTGGGTGCACATTATATAATGGAGGTTCCCAACCTGAGTTGTGACACAACTAGAGTTATACCATCTGCAGATCAGTCCCAGTTGATACTTTCTACACTTTTGTTACTGTCTGGAATCACAAGAATATACTTGTATTTTAAAATGGGACCATGCAGGCAAAGTATCTGGGAATCACTGTTACATTAACCTTTAACTCTGTTGATTAAATGTATAGGGTTTTTTTCTGCCTTGAATCATGTATTTGCTGCTTGAAAATTGAAAGTGTCTTAAATTAGAGCTCTCTCAGGCTCAAAAACTAGGCCTGGGCTCAACTACCAGGTGCCCGGGTCCGGGACATAGTGTCGCACAAGATTGGGGCCAGGCACCTTAGGTGGGATCAAGGTGTGTCTGTGTCTGTGTCTGTGTGTGTAATCCGTTCAAAACGAAACTTGTTTAAAGCGTGCAAGGATCATCCGCAAGGACCAACGCGCAGATATGGGAAACAAAAAGGCAAAGTCCAAGGTGTGGGAACTGGATCCCACACCATCCCGGGTGTGGGAACTGGATCTGCAAGGTCCAAGCAGTGATCCGGCAAACGGGCTCAGACAGAAGGTGCAGGTCAGAGCCAAGCAGAGAAGACTCAAACATGGGAAGCAGTTCCAATCCCCAGAGCAGGAAAGCCAGTCCAAGAGGCAGGAGAACATCAGAAATCAGGGAGGAACAGGAGCCACAGCAACAGATGATCTGCTCAGCTTCCTGTAGGGGCTGACCTGCCTTATCTAGGCAGACAGCCAACCAGGAAGCTGGGAGCCATGGACCTGGGCCAGATCACATGCCCAGGGTAGGGTTGCCATATTACCCGGTTGATTGAGTTTTGCCAAGAATGTGGGCATTCCACCCAGTGCCTGTTTGGACCATTAGTTGTCCCAGAACCTAGGCTTACTCTTTTAAAAATAAATAATTTTTTTTAAAAATGAATCTCTCTCTATCCCTTCTAGATCTGGAGTTATACGGGAAAATGTGCAGGCAGTATTCTGCCCAATCATTCAGTGAGAAACAAGCCTGCTCCCACCTTCCGTTCTTAGCCAATGACGAAGTCACAACTATTATGATTGACATGTACAGGAAGCAGTGATATGTGTTGTTTTCCTCTTCTTGCATGTACTGACAAATGAAGAAGAACAGACCCTCCCTGACCCCTTGGCATTCAGAGCTCAGCCTTTAATCTTTCAGACTGAACCTTCAGTAAAATCATAGTGTGTGTGCTTGTGTTGCTCTATCTACATTTTCAGCTTTCTAGACTTTAACTGGCTTCTAAAAATAAGTCATTTAAAGAAAAAAATAGTTAGTCCAGAATTTCAGGTGCCTGAGGTAAGCCTGGATACTAACCCCACTCTTCCCCACCCTCGGGCCCTCCCTTAACCCCAGATCCCATGATCCCCCCCATCCTAAAACCAAAACCCCAACCCCAAAGTACAGTGTACAAGGAAAAACAATCTAGTAGTTTTTTGGTGTTGAGACCTGAGATCAGCGCTTGGTATGTAAATAGTGCCAAGGCTGAAGGACTCTGTTCCTTCTAATTATGTTAAATACTCTAAAGAGAGAATTCATTATTCCTATTTATTTACTTGATGATCTTCCATTTACTGATCTTCAGCATATGCTTTGACTGGGTATCTTCTTCACCAATAATAGCATATTCATTTACCCCAAACTGGGGTGGGGGGTTAGGGGGGGAGGATATAGTCTGATGTTGGCAAGGCATCTGTGACAGCATTTGCTATGCACATAACTAGCTGAGGTTATGGACTGATGTACTAGAAATCTTGATTGTGTCTGCATTGTAGTTTTGTGTTTAGTTTGTGATTGTTGACAGAGAGAACCACTCAGTCACAATATTCCATAGAACTAATTTCTGTGTGTTTTAAGGCTGCAGTACTATGCACACACACTTGCTTGGAAGTAAATCCCATTGAAAATAATAGGGCTTACTTCTGAGTAAGTTAGGATTGGACTCAAGCAATCCTATCCACACTTCATTGAGAATAAGTCTCATGGAAACCAGTGAAACCCCACTGAAATAAATGGGATGTACTCCCAGTTAGGTGTGGGCCCAGCCTAAATCTGACTTCAGCTGACTATGAGGGTTTTCCATTTTCTTCTAATCAAGACTAAACTCTACAAGCTGAGGGTGGGTGCTTCTACTCCTTCTAGTATCCAGCTGTCAGGTCAGACTTGGGACCTCCCCCCCCCCCCCCCCCACTTGGGAGACTCCTACTTTCACATTAACTGAGCAGATGCAGAGCCATTGCTGGAGCAACAATAGGACACAGCAGCTTGCTACATCTCTCCCCAACAAGATTTGCTGTTCTCGGAGAAGAAAGCAAGACCACTCTTTCATGGCATGAGCAAATGCTCAGATAAAAAGATGCTTCCACTGATCCTTACCCAACCTTTTGTTGTAGTTGCCAGGAGCAGACAGAGCAACTGGTAGACAATGCAATCATTAATGTGCCTGATTTGCATAATTAGTAAAATTTGACACAATATGCAAATTAGGCTGCCCAAATTTGGGGAACTGGAATATAGCAACCCTACCCCAGGGGGTGTGACCACACTGGCCAAGAGGACCTTACAGGCACTCTGCAAGCTCCACCTAGAGTACTGTAGTGGTGCCACAGGTAAAGCCACGGCCTCCACAAACCTAGGAGCACTGGTTCAAGAAAGAGTACTGACAGTGTCAGACTCTTCTGAGCCAGGACCCATTGTAACAGGTGGCTCTGCCCCCCCATGGAATGCCATGACATCATGGTGCTCTCTGGGGGCAGCCAGCATGTCATAAAAAGGGCGGGGATAAAGTGTTCCTTTTCCTGATGTGCCCCAAGGGCAAAGGAACACCTTAAACCCGCCCTTTTCCTGATGTCCCCACCCTTACAGAGCACAGTGATGTGAACAGTCTGTGAGGGTGAGACGTCCCACCCATGGGGAGCATGGTCCAAGGGTCTTGGGCTGGGAAGGCTCCTAAACCAACCTCGATGGGATCAGATGGATTCCACTGGCCGTGGTTAGCTCTACTGCGCTCTCTTCTATCTGTGTGGTTTTTAATTTTTTTTATTTTATATGTCTCTTCATGTACCACTAATGTAAAATGCAAGTAGATTTAAGATAATAATAGCTAAATTACATTCCAGGAAATCGATCTTCTACTGTACTCTCCGCCTACAGTATGCCAAAAACAATGTGTAGATTGTAGAAAACTATTTAATGACCTTTATTATCTGTGGTATACAGATTAGAGTTTGGTACTCCTGAATAATTAAAAAACAAAACTGAAGGTTTGTGGTATGGAAAGGGCAGAAAAAATCTGCAGAAAATCCTCAAAATTTCAATGTATAAAAAAAAATTCATCTGAAAAGTGAAATTATTTTTATTAACATTTTCTCTCAAAATTATGAAATGCAAACCGCTGACAATGAATTGAGCAACCAACCGTTAAACGTGGTTTAATAGAAGTATTATTGCTTTAAAAGAACTCTCTATATTCAGCAGCCTTTTTTATCAAGGGCATTTAAAATAGTTTAATATATTTTCATGTGAGCAATTTCTCTAGTTATCACTGGATGTTATGCAGCTGTGATGGGAGAGCAGACGTGGACCAGATTTAAGGATAGGACTCTAAAACATTTAAAATAGCACTCTGCAGTTAACACAGAACAAATAATACCCACCTCTGAACAATAATAGACTGTACTGTTAAGATAAAAACTTAAAGCCTTTAGCTGAGATCATCTGAAGAGAGAACTTTTGATTTACTAACGTTTCTGTCTGGATCTTATAAAGGCAGTAAGAGGTTAAGTTATTGTGATTGATTTTGGTCCAAAGGATTAATCTGACCTCATTTGTGACAATGATGCTGGGAAAATGCTGAAGAATAAACAGTTTATAATAGTTAATTCCACAAATGTATGAGGTTCAAACAAAGTTTAAAAAAACATGCACACAAAAACAAAAAAACAGGATGGACCTTTGAGATATTAGATGAGCTCACGGTGCAACAACAGGTACTTTCCCAATTGCTACAAGATAGAAACACCTAGTCTGTTTTGAAACAATCTCTCCTTAGAGTTTCCATAGTGACAACCGTTCCTTTCTTTCTTATCAGAATGAAATGGTGTTTATTTTGGAATAGCTCATCCTCTCAATACTGTGTTGGTCTTGTGGCATCTATTATTGGAGTGCATGCTTCAGATTTTACTGCAACTGTTTGTATGACTGTAGTGACTAGTACTCAGAGTAAACTGTGGGGCTACATATAGAAAGCTGCCTTTCCCCTCTATCCTCCTTTGCAGATCAACCATATTTCTAAAATGAATTGCACAGGAATATAACTAGAAAGGATTTTGGTAAGGATTAAGGGAGGCTTGGGGGTCAGGGAAGGAGAAAAGTAATACAGTTTAGCACCCCTTCAGTCTCCCATCTCTTCCCCATTATGAAATTAGTAGCAGGACAGTCTACATTTAAAGGCATATTGGTAGAAATCAGAGCGTATCCTTCTGTAACCACTTTTAACGTCCTGTCTTCTCCCTGCTGTCTCTCCTGACCATTCATTGCAGAGCTGACTGCTTTTGTTTGTTTGTTCAAATATATACCCCACCCTTCTCCTAAGGCCCCCAGAGCACCTTACAACATAACTAAAAGTATATAAAAATCCCCTAAAAGTCCCACACTCTGCATACTACACTGTATGGACCTGGCTGGCAGGTGATACCTGTAAGAGCGTGTTCCCAGCTAAGCCTAAGTCTTGTGTTTTTAGGTCTTGTTGCCTGAGTCTTGTGGTTTTAGGAGTTTCTTAAAACCTAAAATTTCAAGACTTGTGATTTTTAAAACAATGAAAATATTGGCTCTTTTACAAAACAAGTTTCTAGCCTTTATACTTACAGAGAAAAGTTTGAAAATACAATTGCTGTGTCCTCATGAAGACTCAGAAACCAAAAGACAAATGGAATCTAAAACGTATTATTTTAAAACCTGGAGCACCTCTCCACATACAAACTGATGTATTTGGTGGCATCTGGCATCGAGACTGGGTTGAGCTTCCAAACAGCTTCTAGGCAGGAAGCGCAGAGATGATATATTCGCAGTGATAAATAATACTCCTGCTCTCCGCCTCCCCAGTTTTTTCTCTGCTGCGGCAGAGATTGGGGCATACGATTCAGCTTCTGGGGGACAAAAAAGCCCTGACTGACTTACCTTGTTTTCAACCGTGACTAACGGACGTCGATTTTAGGCTTCTCTAGCCCTGTAACAAAAGACTTAAAAAGGACTAAATTATACATCATCAGTTGAGGAATGGGATTCCTCTCCTCCCCGTTGCCTCAGTGTATGGTCCAAAGAGGCTTTAAGTGTTGTTTGGACTGTGCGTCCAAGTTGCCATATTCGGATGCCCACAATCACTGCCTTTTTTTTTTTTTTTAGGCCCTCAACACAATGCCTCCTTCTGTGCTGTATGCTGCTCTTTTAAGCCCAGAACAAGGAAAGAGCAGGCTCGTTGACTGGCAGAACACCCTACGAAGATTGCCAGGCAGCCTGAAGTGCAGACTGTGGTCTCGGTGCCACCCATGTCGATGGAGAGGTCTTGCGGCCCGAGCACCGGCTTCCTTGGGGCTGATGCTGGTACTGACTAAGTCATCACTGCCGACTCTCCCCTCAGCGTTCTCGACACCACCTAATCAACCCTCCACTGGCACTGTGACAAAGCAGTCCGTGTCGGAAGGTGAGGTGCATAAGAACCGGGGAAAGTGTCCGCACCACTCCCCAAGTTTAGAGGTAGAACAGAAGAAGAAGAGAAGCAGAAGGCTTCGGCGCTGGAGGCGCCAGTCCCATCGCAACATCCAACATCCCCATGCTGAAGTATTCCTCTTCTAACTCCAGGTAGACACGGTTTCACTTTCGACACCGACTTATCTTTTGAAGATGACCTCCACTTTATGCCTCCAACTCCTCAGAGGAGTACACCACCATTATCTCAAGACCCCTCTCCAGAGGATTTGGAGACAGTGCTCCATCCCTCGCAGAACATTTTGGAACCATTTATTCAGCAGTCAGTTAAGGCTCCTGTAGCGGGCTTACATATTCAGCCACCACCACAGGCTCCCCACCTGTTAAGTCGGTGCAGCTGGTCTTGCCATCGACAATAATGACACCAACGCTGATGGGTCAACCACTGCCTCAGCCCACAGAAGCTCAACTCAGAGCCTTGGCCACAGTACCATACCCGGTATCAATGATGAAAAATGATCCCCCACTACAGCCTGACCACCAGAGGGAGCCAGAAAGAGATTTGCTGTTAGACTTGAAAATGCTGGTGACTGATGACTGGGCTGCCCCTGCAATTCCAACAAGAACCGATGATGATGATGTTTGGCAAGACCTAGATCAATCAAACCAACCAGAGCAACCAGATGAGTTCTCTGATGTAGAAGATGGGAAGTCACCTGTATAAGACCTGCTGGTTCAATGGCCTCAACACAAGGGGTCCCACTTGGCCCGACAGACAGGAAGGAGCCATATCAGTTGTTTGATATTTGGACGGTCGGTGCCAGGGAACGTCTGGCTATCCTGCTGGTGAATGCTCTGTCTGACAGGCTAGAAGAGATTTGGAAAGACCTTGTTACAACTCAACTGGTGGTCCCTAAATCACTCTGAATGTCTCCAGTGCCAAATACAGACCATGATTTCTTTATCCTACACCTGGAGCCAAATTTGCTTATTGTCTCGGTGTCGATGGAGAGGTCTTGGACAGGTAAGATTCCTTCTCAGCCATCGGATAAACAAGGAAAGAGGCTGGGCACGGTGGGGAAGAAAGTTTACTTATCAGCCACCATGGGAATCCATGCAGGAAATGACCTCTTACTTATAGCACACTGTGAGCTTCGATGTAACTGACTCTGCGGGCCGTGCAATGGTTTCTGCAGCTGCACTCCGGTGTCATTTGTGGCTTAATTCATCAAGCCTATCTCTAGAAGCTGAAAATGTTATTGCTAACATGGCGTTTGACAAACCATGCCTGTTTAATGAACCAGGAGCTCATGGTGTAGCTCAAGCATCGACCAGACAATAAAGTCCATGGGGCTTTATTCCAATTCCAATTCCAGTTTAATTTATACCCCGCCTCTCTCCCATAGGACTCGAGGCGGCTTACAAAATATACATATACATATGTCATGGGTTATTCACGCAGGGGCCCAAAGAACAACTGTCACAAGCATCTAACATAATATAAATTGATATTTCCTTAGGGTTGACATATATGCACATTTTAGAAGGCACTTATGAGAAATATAGAATGCAGGGCTGCATTGACTACATATGTGCCCTCTAGAAATTTGCATATATGGCAACCCTAAGGAAGTATCAAGTGGAAGCCTATAGGGTTCTATCCTGATTCCAATACACTTCAAAATTTCACTAATTTGGAAGAGGAAATAAAGAGTATACTCATCAAATTTGCAGATGACACAAAACTGGAAGAAGTTGCAAACTCTTTGGAGGCTTTATGTGCCATCCCAACCTGGCAACTCCAACCAATATTTAAAGAAGCCTCCCTCGCCTCAGAAACAGGTTAGGCAGGCTTACTCAGCACCAACCTCTCAGTACAACTCGCCAAGATATGCTTCACCTTCGCACATCAAAGGCAAAACCTTCAGCAGTGGCTTCTCCCCTATGTTCCCCATGGTCTTCGGGACAGCATGCAACATTCCCCTGTCTTCTCCTCCCCAATACTCAACAGCCTCACCTGGTGGATATAAGAGGACAATGTCAGACGCAAAGTCCTATTTTCACTACCCCAACCATCAGTTCGTCTAACAACAGATGCTTCAAAGATCAGCTGGGGAGCTCATCTGAATTACTTAACAGCAAATGGCTTATAGACATTTTCAGAGTCTGCATTGCACATCAACGTTCTTGAACTGAGATCGATAAGATTGGTACTAAGGGCTTTTATTACTGCCATACAAGGGTCCGTGGTGCAAATCTCCACGGACAACACTACGGTAGTGTATTATATAAGTTGCCAAGGGGGGGTCTAGGTCACTCCAGCTGGTCCTGGAAGTAACCGCTCTTTGGGAATGTTGTATCCATCATTCAGTTGCCCCTCTAGCAGTGTATCTGCCAGGGGCATCCAACTTAACAGCAGATGCTTTGAGCAGGACAGCATCCTGTTCCCATGAGTGGGAATTGAAGCAATCAATCTTCCAAGTGATAGCAGACAATTGGGGTTGCCCAGTGTTTCATCTGTATGCTTCCCCTCTAAACACCAAGTTAAGAGTTTGGGGGGATTGAGCCAAGAGTCCAGGGTGGATGCACTCTGCACCAGATGGCCCACGGGTCTCTTATATGCCTTTCCTTGATCCCCCTAGTACCAAGGGTTCTACAACTAGCCACGCTATTTCAGTTTAATTTAATCTTAATAGCTCCCCACTGGCCTCGCCAGTATTGACTTCTGTATATGGCAGTAGGAACCGCCTTGGTTCCTTCCAAATCTAGCAGAACTCTTGTTGAGAGACAAGGAAAGGATTTGGCACAAGAATGTACCATCCCTACATTTATGTGTTTGAAGCATTTTATGTTAATCAAACATGAAAGAGAGCTCACTAAGAACTTAAAAGACCTTACTGTCCAGTAGGAAGTCTACTACTAGGTCTTATCTGAGTAAAGCTGTATCTGGTGCGGCGGCTGCGCCCATACATCTCCGGGCCTGGCCTGGCCACTCTTATTCACGCCTTCATCGCCTCGAAGCTAGACTACTGCAGCGCACTCTACGTGGGACTTCCCTTGATTCTGGTTCGGAGGCTGCAGCTGGTGCAGAATGCGGTGGCCCGTCTCCTTACAGGGACGAGGCGACGGGAGCATATTACACCTGTGCTCAGCGCTCTGCACTGGCTGCCTATAGCGTACTGAGCCAAGTTCAAGGTGCTGGTGTTGGTCTATAAAGCCCTATACAGTCTGGGCCCCTCATACCTTGGGGACCGCCTCGCCTTCTGCGCCCCAGGGCGGCCCCTGCGGTCTGCCGGGGGCACCTTCCTGGAGGTCCCCCGTGTTAAACGGGGGGCCACGATGGAGAGGGCGTTCTTGGTGGCCAGGCTGCGGCTTTGGAACTTCCTCCCAGAGGAACCTCGCCTGCCCCCGGGTCTGATGGCTTTTCGCCGAGCCTGTAAGACCTGTCTGTTCGCCCAGGCCTTCGGAGGGGAGGGGAGGGAGGAGGGGAATTTTGGGGTGGGGGTGGGTAGTTGTTTATACTGTTGACATTTTATGTATTTTAGTATTGTTTTATCTGCTGTGAGCCGCCCCGGGATGCCGTAGGCATGAGGGGGCGGCCAACAAAGAAATAAAATAGATAAATAAATAAATGTTCTCATTTTAGTATATAGGGGAGGTTATAGGGGGGATGGGGGAACAGAGGGTACCCCCCCCAGTGAGTGGGGTGTCTGATCCCTATGGGAGGGCTGTCATACCCCCCTCCTGTGAGGGGGGTATGGGTGGACTGAGGGGAGGGGCTCCCTCATCTGTTGGGTGACACAGTCATGGAGAGAGAGGTTCCAGGAGGGGATGACTGGGAGGAGGGATGCAGCTATTGGGGTCATGATGGGTTGGGGGAGATATGATCCCTTGGGGGGGTTGGTTTGATCTACTAGGCGGGACAAGTGTTTGGTGCCTGATCCCCTTGTTGCCCCCAGGCAGACAGTGAGGTGGTTGAAGGTCAGAGGGCTCCTGGCCTGGGTTTGATGCTGTTGAATGTGAGGTCAGTTGCAAATAAATCACAGTCGGGAAGTTGATCCTGGACCATGCAGTCGACCTCGTGTGTATTACGGAGACCTGACTGGACACTGAGTTGGGGCCAATTTTGGCTGACCTTGTTCCAACTGGCCATGGATGGGAGGACAGTGTAGCCGTTATTTTTGGGGACACTTGGTCTGTTAGGAGGCAAACCGTGCCGGGTATAGAGGATCTCCAACTTGTGATTGATTTGGCTGGAGACAGCTTAGGGCTGCTGCTAGTATACGTGAACCTACCTGTACTGCAGCATCTTTGCATGCTCTAATGGAGCTGGTGTTGAAGGTGGTCTTGCAGTCCTTCAATATTAAAAAAATTATCTATTTTATTTGCAACATTTATATCCCGCCGATCTCAGTCTTGTGGGAGTGAACATCCATGCCGATGCCAGTCTTGGGGGAGCAGAGCATAAGTTCATGGCTGCCATGGCAACCATGGGACTGTCTAAGGTGATTGTTGGCCCAATGCATGATGTCCCAACGCAACGGCTGAAGCAAGAAGGGCGGCAGTTAGAGCGACGGTGGTGTCGTACTAGCACTGAAGCCGACAGAGCTAGTTTGAAAGCCTATGCAGTGGCTATGCAAGCAGCAAAGAAAGGGTTCTTTGCTGCTCTCATAGTATCTTCAAAGTCATGTCCAGTTGAGCTTTTCTGGGTGGTATGGGACTGGTCAGTCTGGCCTCCCTCCGCCTGGAACTGGAGTCTTCCAGTACTCACTGTGACCTATCTGTTGACCATTTTGCGGATAAAATCGCTCCTATTCACCACGACCTTGACGCTGTGCTTTGAACAGTAGGAGAACCAGAGGTTATGCCCCATCTTGTCCAGTTTTGTGGGATCATTTTCAGTGGGTGTCGCGCACTGATGCGGCGGATGTCCTTGGGGCGGTTAGAGCTACCTGTTGTGAACTGGATCCATGCCCATCCTAGCTGGTTAAAGCCAGCTGGGAGATGTTAGGGCCGTTGCTGGCGGGGGTGGTCACTGCCTCCCTTCGGGAGGGCAAAGTGCCAGGATGCCTTAAAGAGGCTGGGGTACGGCCTCTGCTCAAGAAACCATCGCTTGACATTGATTCCCATGCCATCTGTCGGCCGGTCTCTAACCTTACCTTTTAAGGGAAGGTTATTGAACGGGTGGTGGCTCGGTAGCTTCAGGAGCATTTGGACCGTTTTAGTTTTCTGGATCCCTCGAAGTCCAGCTTTTGTCCAGGTTATGGCACTGAGACTGCACTTGTGGCCTTGGTCGACGACCTTCTCTGTGAGTTGGATCGGGGTTGGTCGACCCTTGTGATCCGGTTAGATTTATTGACTGCATTTGAGACAGTTGAACATGAGATGCTGGTGACTCACCTGCGGGACCGGGCCAGGGTGGGTGGGATTGTTCTTGAATGGTTCCGTTCCTTCCTGGCTGGGAGTACTCAATGTGTGGTGTGGAAGGATTGCTCATCATCTCCCTGGGGCCCCGTGTGTGGAGTTCCGCAGGGTTCCATTCTGTCCCTTCTCCTGTTCAACGTGTATATGCAGCCTTTGCGTGAGGTCATGAGAACGTTTGATGTTTGGTGTCATCAACATGCTGATGACACCCAACTATGTCTTGTTTTCAGCTGACCCAGACTCAGCAGTCTCTGTCCTTACTCAGTGTTTGGCAGCTGTGGGGGACTGGATGAGAGTGAGCCGTCTGAGGCTGAATCTTGACAAGACTGAGATGATGCTGGCGGGAGGGAACGAGGGGGTGGTGGCTCCTATCGTTGATGAGGTTCATCCCTCCTTGGTCCCTCAGGTTCGTAGTCTGAGCCCGATTTTAGGTGTTGGTCCTTACCTATAAAGCCCTACACAGTCTGGGCCCTGCTTAACTGCAGGACTGCCTTACCCCCTGACTCCTAGATTGGCCCCTGTGTTTGGCTGGGGGTGCCCTCCTTGGGATCCCCTGAGTTTTTCCGGTGGTGATGATGAGGAGGGCATTCTCGGTGGCCGCCCTGAGGCTATGGAACTTGCTCCCAGTGGCGTTCTGTCTGGACCTGGATCTCCTTTCCTTTCAATGACAATGTAAGACCTGACTGTTCCGCCAAGCTTTTGGTGGGGGAGTTCATTCAGATTGTATTTATATTAGTGGGATTTTATTGTATTTTTATAATGTTGTTTTACTTTTTTAAAGAGATATGTATGCTGCCCCGAGCTGCCTTTTGGCAGGAGGGTGTGGAATATTAATTTTTTGTAATAAATAAATAAATACATTTTTATACTTTGGATTAAGCAGTTTAAGGTAAGCCCTTTTATTGCAGATGTTAACTTTAGTTCTGAAGTACTTGTTTCACTTATGTCAATCTGGGCTTTCTCTGCCCTCACTTAACGTTCATATGGTGACTATTTCCACTTTTCATGTTTTCTCTGAGGGTAAACTCTTGTTTTGGCACCCATACATCTCAAGGTTCTTTAAAGGAGTAATAAATTTGTTTCTGCTTGGTAAAACACCTCCATTGTCTTGGGACCTTAATTTAGTGGTAACAGTGCTAATGAAGTCCTCTTTTGAACCTATGGCAATGGCTTCTTTAGAGCTGGTTACTTTTAAATACTATTTTCTTGTTGTCCTTACTTTTGCTCGTTGCATAAGTGAGCTTCATGCTCTAAAATGTAAACCCCCTTATTTAGTGATACATAAGGATAAGGTAGTACTTAGACCATACCTTCGTTTCCTTCCCAAGGGTCTCATCAGAGTTTCATTTGAACCAGGATATTACTCTTTCAGTTTTCTTCCCTCGTCCACGTTTGTCACCAGAGGAGACCATGTTGCATATGTTGGATCTGCACAAAGCAACTCTATTCTATTTGCAGCATACCAAGGCTATAAGGCAATTTGATACTTTCTTTGTTTCATTGGGCCCTAGGACACTGGACAAGAAAATAACTAAGCAAACCTTGTCTAGATGACTTAAGAGTTATGTTATCTTGGCATACCAACTTTCTTCCTGTCAGCTGCCAGAGGGCTTTCGCCCTCATTTGCTTAGGGGAATGGCAACATCTGTTGCTACGTTTTGCTACATTCCCTCGGTGGAGCTATGCAAAGCAGTTACCTGAGGATCGATTCGTACTTTTACTCAACGCTATGGCATTGATTTGGCAGAAAGAGGAGGTGATTGTTTTGGGTGTGCAGTGCCCCAGTCTTTGTTTTAGCTCTTTCCCACATCCAGGTTCTGCTTACTAATCTACATCAGTGTGTATGTGGTAAAGCGCTCGAAGAAGGGTAAGTTACTTACCTATAATGTTTGTTGTTCAAGATTGTCTCTCCACATTCACACCATCTGCTCTTTCTCCCCACAAAGAGTTCTCATAATGGATAATTGTGGTTCTCTACCTGTGGAGAAAGACCTGGGGAGGTGGGGAGCGGAAGTGTTATTTATGGGTGCAGATATGATGTCATATCTCTGCTCCCCGCCTAGAAGCTGCTTGGAAGATCAGCCTGGTGTTGATGCCAGATGGAGCCAAATAAATCAGTGTGAATGTGGAGAGGCTAAATCTTAAAGAACAAATGTTACAGGTAAGTAATAACTTACCCTTTTAAGGTTATTGGAATAGTTTGGGATTGAGTTAATGATTTTTGAACATTTGGAGTTGGCAACCCTGCAAGGTTTCCCCACTTACGTACTTGCTTGTCTGTCTCCCCCAATATTCAACCCTGACAACTCAAACTATTCCTCTTCTGCTTCAGAAGCTTCCCAAGATGTACTTGGTTTTCCACCTGCTGGAAAATGTCTCCAAACTGTCTGTTTCCAGAGTGCGCATCCTTCTACTTATCTAACATCAACATAGTGTAGGGTCAGTCGTCCCTATCCTCAACTTGATATTTCTCCCTTTCATCATTTTGGGCTCAGGGGAGGGGTGTGCATGCTCATGCACACACCAACTCAGAACCCTTCCCTGTTCTGCCTGTCATTTTCTCTTATTCCAACAAATGAAAAATCTTTTCTTCTTCCCCCTCAATACTTTGTTATATATGTAACTTTTAAGCTTTTAATTTATTTTTTTCTTCTGGCAGAAAAATCTGATCAGAGCAATTATGGAAGCTAACCCACCTCTAGGAGCCTGGAGTGTTTTGCTGTCCAGGATGACGTAAATCAATTTAAAAATATTTCACTCCAGATTTAATTAGAATGCTGAATGTCTAATCTGCTAGTACAATAGGACACAAGTGCCAGAGTTCAAAGATGGGGGAGTAGTGGGAAACAACTAGTTTTGTTCTCGGAGTACAGCTGAATAGAAAACAGTATTAATTTTTAACTACTATCCCCTGCTTTTTGAAGCAGTTCTTGCAGATACAGAGGTATGGGAGGTTTAGCACAGCTTTCTTCTGAGTAAACTGCTAGACCCACTGTAGAGAGTAAAATCTGTTTACAAAATATCCCTCTCAGACTTCTTTTACTTCATGTAGCTATACTTTTAAATAATAATCATCATAATAATAATTAATAATTTAAAAGGGAATAGTAAATCACACCATGAAAGTCCTTTTTACAAGGACTTTCCTCCTCATCCCCACCGGCAGGAGACATCTTGCACCAGAGAGCATGAGCCTTCCCAGGCTTGTGCCCATCTACCTAAAAGTGTTGGCAGCCTGACTTCTAAGCATATTCACATACCTGCCCCTTAGGTAAAGTAAGGTGTCTATGGCTCTTATGCTGTAGCCAAGTGCGATTTAGACAAATAATTTTTTTTTAAAAATCAAGCAACTGAATTGGTAACTTAGATGCTATTTAGTTCTCCTGATGGCTCTATAAGTGTGGCTATTAAATCCTGTCTTCTTCCCCTTATTAAAAAAGAATTTTACTCTAAAACATTTCAAACATTAAATCTAAACTGCATTCATTTGAAGTTATGATCCCATTTAAATGTAACCTGAGCACCATATGAGAGACTTGTGACCACTTGTGGTCACAAGTCTCTCATATGGCATTCAGGTGCCATAGCCAAATTTCAGTGAGCACAGTGACTGATGAATAGAATTATTTCTGTGACTTCAGTGGCTCTGATTACTATTCGTTTGCAGCAGCAGAAGTAGGGGAAGCTTGTTAATGGGCAATGTGATTCCTGGACACGATGGCTACCTTATGCTGTAAAGTGATTGGTGGTGCTTTAAGATTAAAGGTGCAGCATAAATATAAGGTGGTATTAAAGCGTGTTTATATGGGGCTTTCCTTTTTCAGGTACATGGAAAACATGTTCATTCCCTTTCAACCAGACACGCAAGGTGAAAGCTTTAAAAACTATTTCAAGACAAATCAAGCCTTACGTTAGGGAACTTTACAAGGCATTTCAGGCACAGCCTCTCTCTATACTTTATATTGTGCTCCACCAGAACTACTGCTTCTTTGTTGGCACAGAAATATATAAATTTTATTTGTTTAGCCATTGGCCGTAACAGAAACACTAGTACAATATTACATACACAGAAATAGAAGTCCAACTGTGGTGTCATGAGGCTCAGACTATTATCTCCTGGTTGACTGTGTGCAATTGCAACCAATTCAATGGGTGAAAACAGACCTAACGCTAACTCTACTTTAACACCACTTTAACATTTCTTATGCATGTTGCAGGACTGTATTGGTGCCCTATGCAGCCCTGCAACATGCATAAGAAATGTTAAAGTGGTGCTAAGTGGAGTTAGCGTTAGGTTTATTTTCACCCAATGTTAAAATGAATATTGACAAAATAAGTAGAACAGTTGATGTACGGTCTCTGGATGCCCCTTTGTTGGCGAAATGCTTCCTGAATAGAGTTGAAGCACCTCAAGATGTGCATCCTTTCCCTTTTTTTATAAGGTGTCTACAACAGTTGAGCTGTTTTGATACTAAATATATTTTGGTACTTTGTACAGGATATTTTGCAGAGGACTAAAAAAAGTGTTTCATTAACTCTTGTTTATCACTTCAGTATTCCTGTGAAAAAAGCTTAGTACTGATAGCTGAGCTTCAATTTGACTGAAAGAGCCATTTTAGTAAAACAAGAACAGTCTCTCCACCCTAAAGGGGAGATACATTTATTCATCTGCTATTAACATTGTGCTTGATTTTAATTTTTTTTTAATCAATTGGCAAAGTGCACAGGCTTTTGTGTTTTTTCCATGATAAATGTGAGGTTGGTGGCTGCTTAACGCGAGGTTGGTGACTAATAAGACATCAACCATCTATTATCTTATTCAAGATCAGGCTGCCAACCTCATCTGCATTACAGAGACCTAGCTGGATGAGGCGTCAGGGCCAATTTCGTCCCAGATGGTGCCAGCCAGGTAGTTGGTGCAGCATCGGCCTAGAATTGGAGGCTGGGACTTGGGGTGGAGTGGCTATGATCTGTAAAGATACCTTGACCGCTCAAAGGTATCGGGTGCCTGACTTGCCCAATATGGAGTGTGTCCACCTCGTGTTGGATTTGGCAAAGGATAGATTAGAGATTCTGCTGGTGTACCGATCACCCACACTGCACAGCCGATATGCTCTCCCTGACCACTCTAGCCGATCTGACCTCAGAGGTGGTGTTGGAATCGCCCAGACTTATTGTCTTGGGTGTTTTCAACATATATGCTGAGGCCAGCCTTTCAGGGGCAGAGCAGCAGCTCAAGGCCGCCATGACAACCGTGGGTCTATCCCAGGTAATATCTGGCCCGATGCATGAGGCAGGACACACATTGGACTTGATGTTTTGCACCAGTTTGGAAACAGGGGTTCCAATGATTGGAGGTGTTATGACACCTTTGTCATCCGATCATTCATTACCTTGTGAAGGCACAGATCCCCAACCTTCTATGCCCTCGTTGGAGTGGTGGGCCTATTAGGATGGTCCGCCCTTGGAGACTAATGGATTCAATTGGTTTCCAAAACACTCTGGGGGATTTACCTACTGACCTTAGAAGCTACTCTGGCCTTATGGAATGATATCTTGACAATGGCCATCCACATGGTTGTACTCAGATGTCTGCTCCTTCCACTGCGGCGGCACAGGCTCCCCTGGTGTACGGAGGACCTGAAGCAGCTGAAGCGGGAGGGTAGGCAGTTGGAGTGCAGGTGGCACTCAATTTGTGCTAAAGCTGACCGATTGTGACATAGATCGTTTTTAGAGGACTATGCCGTGTCTGTGATGGTGGCAAAGAAAACTTTCTTCTCTGCTATCATAGCATCTGTGAAGTCTCATCAGGCAGAGCTGTTCCCGGTGGTGAGTGGCTTGGTTAATCCAGTCTGCCTCCGCCAGAAAGTGGAGTCATCTAACGCCCGCTGTGATACTTTAATTAATAACTCAGTCTTGTCCTGCTCATTTGGATCAGTTTCAATTGGTATCACCCACTGATGTGGGGGGAGGTGCTTGGGGTGGCGATGGCAACCAGTTGTGAACTAGATCCTTGCCCGTCCTGGCTGGTGAAAGCCAGTCAGGAGACGGGGCTGTTTCTGGCTGCCGTTGCCAGCACCTCTCTTTGGGAGGGTAGGGTGTTGGACATTCTATGGTTGTCCGGCCCCTGCTTAAGAAGCCATCTTTGGATACTGACATCCTGGCCAGCTATCGGCCTGTCTCCAATAACCGTCCCTTTTTACAGAAGGTCATTGAACTAGTGGTTGCCTGATAGCTCCAGGCTCATTTTTAGATCATCAGATTCCTGGTATCATTTCAGTTTGCTTTCACTTCTGGGTATTTATTTAATTATTTATTTGTATTTATTAGCCACCCCCCTCATGCCTATGGCATCTTGGGGTGCCTTACAAAGGGACAAAAATACATAACAATAAAAAATACTAAAACTACAACAGCATCTTTTTAAAAATATCTTAAAACCAGGGCCCCGATTCTTCAGCGGAATTTTTTAAAAAATTCCGCGGGAGTCAGGGCCCAATTCTGCGCCTCGGCGCGATTTACCATGCGGGGGGGGGGCTTGGCTTGCCTCCTCCTCCCCCCGCACTGGTAAAATCCTCAGGGCTTCCCCTCCCCAGCTGCCGGGGCTTGCCCTCCCCAGCTGCTGGGGCTTGCTTGACT
>QEPC01012495.1:1280286-1291980 GCA_003113815.1 Sphenodon punctatus | reverse complement strand
GACAAGTAGATCATTGGTGATCTTGGCCAGGGCAGTTTCAGTAGAGTGGAGGGGGCGGAAGCTGGATTGGAGAGGGTCCAGGGAGGAGTTGGCAGAGAGGAGGTCCAGGCAGTGGGAGTAGACGACATGTTCCAGAAGCTTTGAAGCAAAGGGAAGGAGGGAGACTGACCAGTAACTAGAGGGGTCAGATGGGTCCAGGGTGGGCTTTTTGAGGATGGGGGAGACAGTAGCATGCTTGAAGGCAGAGGGGAAGGAGCCTGTGGAAAGGGAGAGATTGATGACCTGTAGAAGTGGGGGGGCGACAGTGGGCGCAGTTGAGGTCAGGAGGCGGGAGGGGATTTGGTCAAGGGGGCAGGTGGAGGGATTGGATGAAGAGAGCAAAATGGAGATTTCCTCGAGAGGGAGGAACCAGCTGGGGAAAGGCTCTTTGAAGCTGACCAGTTCAGCATACTCCATGCCAAGGTGGCAGCGGAGCTGGCCATTTCTCTATCACTACCCCTAGTGGAGCAGCAGGAGACCCATTCCAAAAGTAAGAGAGCCTTCCCGAGAGGGGTTGCCCCTTCCCCAGAGTTACCACTAGTCAAGTTCTCTGTGGACACTATCAAGGGGGAATGGGAACATCCGGCCAGGTTTAAGGGACCGCACACATTTATTAATAAATTCTACTCCATCCCAGTCCCACAGGAGAACCTCTTGTCCCTTCCTAAGGTAGATGCAGGGGCAGCGGACCTCTCTAGGACAGCTGCGCTCCCTTCTGAAGGGGGAGGACTTCCCAAAGGACTCCCTAGATAGGAAGGTGGAGATAGCCTCTGCCCTGGCCCTAAAAGCTGCAGCTTCGGCATCCAGCTTCAGCAGAGCTACATACTTATAGCGACTAGGCCCGAAGGGTCAAGAAGAAAAGGACAAAAGACAGTTTTAAGAAATTAGCCCTGGCAGCAGCCTTTTCAGTGGACCTGCCCCTGGATGCTATCCAGCTAAATGCCAGAGCCATGGCAACAAACGTCGTGGCCAGTCGCTCAGTCTGGCTCCACCCATGGGAGGTAGACCTCCCATTCAAGGCGGTCTTGACGGGGCCCAGGTTCTGTCACACCGCACCCGCAGGCACTAGTGCGGCGTGGCAGACCACGTGGGAGCGCTCCAATCGGGGGTAAGCAGGGAGGATTTTCCCCACAGCCATCAAGCGGTGGGAAAAAGGAGCTGACAAGGCAGAGGCAAGCCTTGTCAGCCGGGTCCTATTCAGTGCACCAAAGGGACCCATTCAGAGACCTTGGAATTTGATGTTATCTCCTCCCCTTTGATTCCCCTTATCCTAGGTTTCCCTTGGTTACGAAGAACAACCCTTCCATTAATTGGGTAACCCGCCAGATTCAATTCCCAGCCATACCCGGCTCCCCTCATAGCCCCAACCCTAATTTACCCCTTCCTCAATCCCTGGCAGTCTCCATGACTGCCCCAGAGTTAGATATTCCACGGCCCTATTGGGATATTGCTGAGGTATTTAGCAAACAAGAGGCCGAGGAACTCCTTCCCCATCGTTCTTACGATTGTCCCATCGATTTACTTCCTGGAACCGAACCTCCGTATGGCCGGATATACAACCTATCCCCAACAGAGACCCAAGTTCTACGAGAGTATATAGCGGATAACTTGCAGAGGGGTTTTATCCGCCATTCCACCTCCCCTGCGGGGGCCCCATTATTTTTTGTGCCCAAGAAAGAAGGAGACTTACGACCTTGTGTAGATTATCGGGGTCTCAATAAAATTACTATTAAGAACAGGTACCCCCTCCCCTTAATCCCTGAACTATTAGGAAAACTCCAGGGAGCCCGGGTCTTCACAAAACTAGATTTAAGAGGGGCCTATAACCTTGTACGCATACGACAGGGGGATGAGTGGAAGACGGCTTTCCGCACACGTTTTGGGCACTTTGAATATTGAGTCATGCCCTACAGTCTGGTCAATGCCCCGGCCAATTTTCAACATTTTATCAATGATATTTTGCGGGACATTCTGGACCTTTTTGTGGTTGTATATCTTGATGATATTTTAATTTTATCTAACTCTTTGCCTGAGCATATTCACCATGTATGCCAGGTCGTACAGAGATTGCTACAACACAAACTCTATTGCAAAAGGGAGAAATGTGACTTCCATGTAACCTCCGTCCCTTTTTTAGGGTTTATTATCTCCCCAATAGGAATTCAAATGGACCCCAGCAAGGTGGATGCGATCCGGCTCTGGCCACCCCCCACTACAGTGAAGGCTCTCCAACGGTTCCTAGGCAGCACGAACTATTATCGTCAATATATTCCCCGTTATGCTGAGCGAACCGTGCCACTGACTACCTTATTGAAAAAGGGGGCCACGTTCCAATGGGGGGAGGAGCAAGACCAAGCCTTTACCTACCTCAAGGAGGCTTTTATGTCCGCCCCATTGCTCCAACATCCTGATGTGGAACGACCATTTATCGTAGAAGCCGATGCCTCCAGCAAAGCCTTAGGAGCTGTCTTAACCCAGGTACAAGGTAAGGACGGGTTACGCCTACCTTGTGCCTTTTACTCTAGACAATTAACCTCAGTGGAACGGAATTACACCATCCTCGATAAGGAGCTCTTGGCGATTAAGGCAGCTTTTGAGACATGGAGGCACTTCCTGGAGGGGGGCCCCCACCCGGTAATAGTTCTTACCGATCATAAGAACCTCATATTTCTACAAACCGCTCGAATTAATAGTGCCAGGCATGCCCGATGGGCGCTATTCTTCGCTCGTTTCCATTTTTCCATTCAGTATCGTCCAGGTTCCCAGAACACCCTAGCCGATGCTCTTTCCCGTTGTATGAACCCCGAGGAATTACCCCCAGAGATAACCGGCCCCTTACTTCAGCCAAGGGTTTTCGCCGCGACGTTTCCGACGTTACGCCAACTCCAGGAGGTAAGCAAACACCAACCAAAGGGCCCTGATTATCAATCACGGGAAGGCCTTTTTTATTATAAGGGAAGAATAGTTATTCCGCCCAAATATCGACCCCATGTTCTCTGGGCTCACCATGACTCTCTGCTGGTGGGCCACCCAGGACAGCAACGTACCCTATCCCTTATTTTGCGCACCTTTTGGTGGCCCGGGCTTCGCAGGGATGTAGAACGATATGTACAGGGATG
Organism: Sphenodon punctatus; assembly: GCA_003113815.1. Lineage (NCBI taxonomy): Eukaryota > Metazoa > Chordata > Lepidosauria > Sphenodontia > Sphenodontidae > Sphenodon > Sphenodon punctatus. The sequence continues at coordinate 1,288,822 of QEPC01012495.1, read as the reverse complement.
TTCTACCTGTGCCCGTACAAAAACTCCCCGCCAAGCCCCTGCAGGACTAATTCAAATAACCAAGGCTCCCCAAGGCCCCTGGCAGAAAATTGCCATGGATTTTATTGTAAACCTTCCCCCCTCGGAGGGTAAGGACACCATCCTGGTTGTAGTGGACTACTTCACGAAATTGGCTCATTTTCTCCCGTGTAAGGGACTACCTACCGCCCCAACAACTGCCGGGATGATACTCCATGAAATCGTCCGTCTTCATGGATTACCACAGATGATTATTTCAGATAAAGGACCACAATTCATTTCCCGCTTTTGGCGGGCATTATTTCATCTGTTAGGGGTCCAACTACGACCTACCACAGCGTATCATCCTCAGGCCAATGGCCAAGTAGAGCGGATAAACCAACACATTGAGCAGTATCTGCGTTGCTTTTGCACGTATTTACAGGACGACTGGACCAGACATTTAGCGATGGCTGAATTCACATATAACAATGGACCACATGCCTCTTTAGGCAATTCTCCCTTTTTTATAACATATGGTTTTCACCCCCCCTTATGTTTTCCCGAGGTGTCTTCAACCACAGTTCCCGCGGCCGGGGCACTTGTCAACCAGATCAAAGTGGCCCAAAAACTTGCCCAGCGCTGTCTTCGAGAGGCTCGTCTTAAGTACAAGAGGGCCGCAGATAAACGGCGCCGGCCCGGGACCCCGTTGCAGGTAGGGGATCTGGTCTGGGTCCATAAAAAGAATTATCCCTCTTTACGTCCCTCCACAAAACTAGACGATGCCTATATGGGTCCTTTCCCTATTAAACGAAAATTGAATAAAGTAACTTATGTAGTAGCTCTCCCAACTCACCTTAAGATACACCCCGCCTTTCATATCTCCCTTCTTAAGAAGGTACACCCGCCCCTGTACTCCACCCCTGCTGCCCCACCCCCACCCCTCCTCCTTCCGGAAGGTCCTGAATACTCTGTCCAAGCCATTTTAGACTCGCGATTTCTGGGACGACGGCTATATTATTTGGTGGACTGGAAGCACTATGGGCCCTCTGAACGCTCCTGGGAACCGGCCATGAATGTTCACGCCCCACGGCTCGTTCTCGCCTTTCACCGCCGACACCCGTCCAAGCCCGGCCTCCCAACCCGCATCAGGGGCGGGCGGGGGCTTGGACGGGGGGGTTCTGTCACGCCGCACCCGCAGGCACTAGTGCGGCGTGGCGGACCACGTGGGAGCGCTCCAATTGGGGGTAAGCGGGGAGGAGTTTCCCCACAGCCATCAAGCGGTGGGAAAAAGGAGCTGACAAGGCAGAGGCAAGCCCCGCCCCCCAGAGGACTCCACAGGGCCCCGCCTAGGCGCAGTGCACGCCTGGCGGAGGCGGGGCAACACCAGGGGGCGGGGCTCATTCAGCACAGCTGTGGGCAGGGCAGCAAAGGGATATAAGCAGCCAGTGGGATGCAGGTTACCTGCCGGTAATCTTTGAGAGAAGCTGGCCCCTATCCTGATTACCTTGTTGATTTCCTCTTGCTCTGATTCCTTGACTTGTTTCCTTGCCCCAGAGGAAACACCTTGATCCCTGACCCTTCCTGAATTCCTGGAGTGCGAGTGTGAGTGTTTGGAGTGTGACTGAGGGTGTGTTTGAGGTGAGTGTATCTTTTCCTTTTCTGTGTCTAATTATCCTTGGTTTGGAAAGTTGTTGTGAGTTACCCTAGCCCCGCTGCACTACTTCCTTGTACCTCTTTCCCTTCCTCCTCCTGCACCCCCCCCTGAGAGAAAGCCCTTTCCCTTCCCTTTGGTTTCCCGACCACTTCTCACCCTTCCTGTTCCTGGGCCTCCTCCACCTTCCCCTGGTTTGCCATTTCCCCAAATCTCCCCCCCCACGGGGTCTTCACGGTTCCCTTCCCCCTCCCGTGGACTCCGCGCTAGGCGAGTTTGTGGACGCTCTTACCCTCTCCTTCCTCCCCTGTGGGCAATTGGTGTCTCTCTCTCTCCCTGTGATGACTCGGGCTGCCTCCCGCCAGGGAAGGAACGCCCACACGAGATCCTGAGGGAATTACCTTACCCCGATAGTTGTGCAGAGAGACATCGCCCTTCGTTTCCTGGAAACCCCAGTAACCCCCTCTCCTTCCTCCCTTTACTTTCCCCCTTCCCTGTGACAGGTTCCAGGGCAAGAAGCTGTTCGGGGAGGCTATGGATAACATCCTTACCACAGAGCCCGAGAAGAAGAAGGCACTACCATTGATACCCACAAAGAGCACAAACAAAAGCTCCTTTCGACCCAGACCAGCCACGCAAAACCACTGAGGGAATTGGAAGAGAGATTTCCGCCCAAGCAAGCCTAGATGGCAGCGAGGTCAGAGAGGAAGAGGAGACCACTTCCAGCCCAAACGCCCCCAGCCCAAAAGCAACCTAAGTCCCAAGCATGACTGGGGGGGGAGGGTCTCCACAGGAATCGGAGACGTACATGGGGGGAGACTGCAGTCCTTTGCAGGTCAATGGACAACCACGACCACGGACCGGTGGGTGGTTGAGACCATAACTGAAGGCCACACGATAGAATTCGCCTCTCCTCCAAAGGAGCGATTCCTCCCCTCGCTTCTTTCGAGGGACAAGGAAAAAGCAGGCAAGACCCTGGGCGCGATACAACACCTTCTGGACATAAGAGCGATAGAACCGGTCCCCCCTTCCTAGAGATGCTCCGGCGTGTACTCTATCTTCTTTATAGTCCCAAAGAAGAATGGGGAAGTATGCACCATACTCGACCTCAAACGACTCAACCGAAGGGTAAGGTACCAGAAATTCAGGATGGAGACTCTAAGCTCCATCATAGCAGCCCTGCAACCCGGCGACTTCCTAGCATCGATAGACCTTCGGGAAGCCTACCTTCATATAGCCATAAAGCCGGCACGTCGGAGGTACCTGAGATTCAAGGTCAAGGGGTCAGCACTTCCAGTTTCGAGCTCTCCCGTTCGGGCTCTCCTCGTCACCCCGGGTGTTCACAAAGATACTAGCGGCGCTGGTTTCTCAACTGAGGAGGAAGGGCATACGCATTTACGCATATCTAGATGACATTCTCCTGAGGTCTCCCTCGGACGAGCGGAGCAGGACAGACCTATGTTTGACAATAGAGTGCCTAGAGACCCACGGGTCTTAATCAACAAAGAAAAGAGCTGTCTGAACCCTTCTACGTCCATCCTACACCTGGGAGTTCAGCTGGATACCATCCGGGACCGAGTCTTCCTCTCAGACGAGAGGGTAGACAAGATGCGGATGCTGCTGGCAAGTCTCCAGAGAGAGGGGTCAGCGGATCTGATGTTCCTGACACAGGTTCTGGGAAGCATGGTGTCCTGTCTGGACACTGTAACGTGGGCCAGATCCCATCTGAGGCCCCTACAGTCATTCCTTCGCCTCTACCAGGAGGAGATCGCGAGCAATACCCATCTCCGTCTCAAGGTGCCCGACAGAGTGAAACAACTACTGAGCTGGTTGTCCCACCCAGGGTGCCTAGAAGGGGGCCTCGGGGGTGAGGAGCTCACTGCAGGTTCGGGACAGCCCAGGGCATGTGGCGTGACCACGAACAAGCATGGCATATCAACAGGTTGGAGCTGAGGGCGATTCGTCTAGCACTCCTTCATTTCACCAACTACATTGCAAAGTCTCACCTTCTGATAAGGACAGACAGCACCACGGCCATGGCATTCATAAACCACCAGGGCGGCTCCCGCTCAAGATCCCTCCAGGAGGAGGCAACACTGCTGTTCAGCTGGGCAGAGAGATGAATTGAATCCATAAGGGCCATCCACATCGCGGGGAAGGTCAACACGACAGCGGACTGGCTGAGCTGACAGGCAGCAGATCTGGGAGAATGGTCCCTCTCCCCCAGCAGCCTTCTCTCTAATAGTAAGGAGATTCGGGGACCCAGTGATGGACCTATTCGCATCGGCAAACAGTGCAAAGGTCAGATCATACGTGGCACAAAAGAGAGACCCAAAGGCCCTGGGAATAGATGCCCTGTCTCTGACTTGGCCACGGAGTCTACTGTATGCCTTCCCACCCATATCAATCATCCTGTGGGTAATGCAACAGATTGGCCACCAGAGGGCACAAGTTATTCTGGTAGCACCGTTCTGGACCCACCGGCCCTGGTTCTCCGACATTCTGAGTCTGTCAACCTCAAGACCACTTCATCTTCCTCCCTGTCCAGATCTGCTATTGCAGGGTCCGCTCCTACATCCTCATGTGATAAAACTTGCCCTCACGGCCTGGAGCCTGAACGGAGACAACTAACCTCCATGGGTTATTCCAGCTCACTGCTGGATACCTTGTTATCTTCCAGGAGGGAGTCGACTAACAGAATCTATGGGATTTTCACAATGGTGCGAACAACATCAGCAACAACCAATGGTAACGGGTCACCGTGAAGTCCTACTGTTTTTACAGGAGGGTCTAGAGAAGGGGCTGAAGGCGCCGAACACTATCAAAAGGCAACTATCGACTTTGTCTAGCATTATAGGATGTACAGGATGCCCACCGATTTCAGCGCACACGCTGGTCAGAAGATTTATTAAGGCAGTCAAAACTCTCTCACCACCAGTAAGTCACCGATTTCCTACCTGGAGGCTGAATATTGTATTGGAAGCACTGCCTGGGCCCCCTTTCGAACCGCTGGACAAGGTCTCCTTTTTCTTGTCCATTAAGACGCTGGTTTTGGTAGCTGTCACATCTGCTCGCAAAGTCTCTGAGTTAGGAGCCCTCTCCATCAATCCGTAGCGATATGTTTTCCACAAGGACAAGCTGGTCTTGCGCCCAGACTCATCTTTTCGACCTAAGACAGATTCTACCTTTCACGGGGACCAGGAGTTGGTTCTTCCCTCATTCTGCCCCAATCAACAACACCAAAGGGAGAAGTTGTGGCATACGCTGGATGTCCGAAGGGCGGTAAAAATATACCTCAACAGAACTCGTCCCGTTAGGTCATCACCTTCCCTTTTTGTCAATTTTGGAAAGAAAAATCGGGGTAAGAGGGCGAGCAAATCTTCTCTCTCTGGGTAGGCTGAAGGCATGCATACAGGAGGCTTATAAGGCCAGGGGGGTCCCTGCACCACAGGGGATAATGGCTCATTCAGTTAGGAGCTCAGCGACTAACGCAGCATTGCTCGGTAGGGCCCCTCTAGAGGAGATATGTAGGGCAGCCACTTGGGCATCGATACATTTTTTTTATCCGACATTACAGATTGTTGACCCTGGCCTTGGCTGAGGCAGCTTTTGGCTGGAGGGTCCTACAGAGGGTGCTCCTGAATTGATGCCTGGATTCCCCGGAGGGGTATTGAGGCGTTTATCTGCTGGTGGAATCCACCCTCCTTGACGATATCCTGCTTGGGGACGTCCCATCAGTGAAGACCATCTGTCCCATGAGGAGGGGAGAATGGGAAATTTCTTACCTGTGAACTTTCCTTCTCCTCTCAGGACAGATGGTCTTCAGCCTACCCTCTGTGGGATTTCAGGCACCAGATGTTTGGGGGGAGGGATAGGCTCAGTTTGCCTCCCCTTTTTCCCTTTGATAAGGGCTTCTGCAGCCCGTTCCTGAGTTTTCTTCACAGCCCATACCCTCTGAGGGGGTAGGGGGCGGGGGAAAATTTTGTATTTTTCCAGTTTCTGGTTATAACGTTTTCTAGTTAAGTTTTATTAGTATTACTATAGCGGCTATGGCAGTCTCGTCCTGGGCTACATGATGGACTGTGCCCTCGCTCAGGATGAGGCTGTCAATCAAGTTGATCCTGCCTATCCTGAAGGAGGGAGGGGCACATCCCATCAGTGAAGACCATCTGTCCTGAGAGGAGGAGAAGGAAAATTCACAGGTAAGAAACTTCCCGTTTCATCTAATCCAGACACAGCAGTCTTGGTGCTTACCTGATGTCGAGCAGCTGTGGGGGATTGGATGATTGCGAGCCGTCTGAAACTAAATCCTGACAAGACGGAGGTGATACTGGTGGGAAGGGCAGTGGGTGTGATGACCCCCATCATCGATGGGGTTCGTCCTCTGCTGGTCTCAGACTCGAAGTCTGGGGGTACTTCTTGATCCGCAGCTTCGTCTGGATCTCCAGGTTGAGCTGTGGCGAGGAGTGCCTCCCTTTTATGTATTTTATGTATATTTTAAAATATTTTAACTTTTGTAAGTTGCCTCGCGCTGTTTAGGCAGGAGAGGCGGGGTATAAATAATGAAAATAAATAAATAAAATAAATAGTGACAGACCAATTATAAGAAAAGAACAAATTCTGAAAAGCATAGAACACTAACACTTTATTTGCAACGAGTTTCATTCTGAAAGGAGGGGACTAGGGGTGATTTCCTGGCCCAAGAATTTAATCTGCTTACTCTTGTAATGTGTTAGGATTATTCAATGTTATTGGAATGCTAAATATTTTGCTGGCTGTAGAATAAACCCAGGGGGTCACTGAAGAAGTTCACAAAACTTTGTTATCAAATACTTTATGATCATGTATTTTTTAATATCCTCTTGCTAACAATATTGAAATAATTGTTTTTAAATCAATATCTGGGTAAATCTGAAAGTATAACTGGCCAGAAAGCTGTAGTAAGGTAAAAAGGTTTGTTTATAATGTGTAAATCAATTAAATGTAATAAAATATAGTAAATCTGTTAGAATTTGTTTTGAATAATTTTCTGGTCTTTGCATTTAGTCAAATATGCAAGAGCTTTTCTTTTATTGGAGAACTTGCTATTTGTATTTGTGTGCTGACCACTTCATAAATCTTTCCATAGTGATAACTCTGCAAAAGTTGTATGGTAAAAATGCCGTCACATTTTATCAGAGTTTTTTAAAAAAAGATTTAACCGTAGAGCGGGTTTTCCCAAAAGGTGAAACTTTCATTGCTATAAAAGAAATATTATTATTTTGTATCTTTCTGCCCCAGAATAACAAAGTATAAAACAAGGTCTTGAAAGTGACCTATTGAATCGGGTCCTCTTGTGCCAAAAACTAGTGCCACTTTCTATGGTCTGAGTTTTTTCAATCCCTACCAGTTCTCGTGGGAAGAAGGCATTGTATTGTGCTCATCATGAGTCATGACCTGACTTGCTCTCACCCTTGGAAAGAAGGCGATTTGGGGGCAAAGATTCTTACAACTGCATTTCATCCCGTTTCTGGAAAGAAACAAGGTTGCGTTTTACTGTCTTTGCACAGTTCAGGGCTTCCAATTTTCTGGGTGGCAAATGACATTGTTCTTAAAGTTATAGCGTAACAAGACATTGTTTCCAAATATGCTAAGAAGAGTGATGTTGGATAGTACTGCTGTTTCTATGACTTTTTTTCCTTTCCCTTGTTTTTGTTCAGATTGGTGGGTTGTGGTTTTTTTGAGAAGGTGCAACAAATGGACATTTGTCTTTCACAAGGTTAAACTTCAGAAAAGAGATTCCCTGAGAGCACATCAAAGCTAAGAACTTCTAATTAGTGTAATGATTAATTTATTTCAAAGCTTACAACTTGAGAACCTGCATGGCTTTCATGGGGCTTAATTCATGTCCTGAACAAAATGTTACTTCATAATTGCCTCTGGCAAACAGTTCTGCCAACTGGAAAACCTATACCTGTAACCAAGTTCTTTGAGATGGATTCTTGTGGAGCCCCACTAATGGGTTGTTCCTCCATTAGAAGGAGCACTTGGGAATCTTAGCAGTATTGACCCGAGTGGTGCATGCACAGCTCAGAGAGCGTGTGCTGGATGCCTGGTATATAGGCATGCTGTTCCGTCTGCCCCCTCCCTTCAGTTTGGAACTTGAGGTAGTAATGCAGTAAGAGGGGAAGGTGGAAGGGGGTGTGGCTCCATGAGGATCCATCTCAAAGAACTCGGTTACAGGTAAGTAACCTTCATTTCTTCTTGGAGTGGAATCCTCGTAGAACCACGCTAATGGGTGATTAGTTAGCAGTACCAGATGGTAAGACGGTGGGTACTGCATATTACCACTCAAATAGGGTGCTAAATCATGTAGTTAAGCAAAGTCCTGGTAGTATGGAAAAGGAGAAGAGAGAGAGGGGGGCAGGGGGGAGAGAGAGTTCAGTTGTGTCCTAAGAATACACTGGGCAGTGTCTAGAACACCTTCTGCCTCCCTCACCTGCTCTCCTGTCTCCCCTATCCCTTTTTGACCATTTTTAGATGGGACACATCCACATGGTTCCACCCCCCACCCCCATGGACCCAGGCTCCCATCCGAAGGCGGTGTGGGTGGAGGCGCGCTCCTGTGACCCATACACTGTCCACCCATGCCCCGCACAGATCAACCTGGGTTTTTCCCAGTTGCTCCGTGCAGGGGGCATGAAAGGGCAGTGCGTGGGTGCAGGTGTACACCCATACCCTGCCGTGTGAACACCCGCACTGGAAGTGTGCTGGTACTTCATCCAGTGTACATGGACCCGTCCAGGAGGCGGATCCATCTAAAAAAAGCCTCTGTTTACTGTTCTCAATTTATTTGGTTTCATCTCTTTCCTTCCCCCCCCCGCCCCCCCCCCCCCCCGCCGCCGC
>QEPC01012495.1:1253816-1276937 GCA_003113815.1 Sphenodon punctatus | reverse complement strand
CCCCCCCCCCCCCCCCCCCAACACACATACGCACTCTTCTCCCCCCCCAGCCGAGTCAGTCTCTCTCTCTCACACACTCTCTCTCTCTCTCTCTCCTGCCCCATTCTCTCACAAACACACATCCACTTTTCTCCCCCGTCTCACTCACTCTCTCACAAATACACACACGCACTCTTCTCCCCCCCAGCTGAGTCTCTCTCTCTCTCTCACACACACACACACACACTTTTCTGCCCCCCATTCTCTAACACACACATCCACTTTTCTCCTCCGTCTCACTCACTCTCACAAACACACACGCACGCAGACTCTTCTTCCCCCACACGCACGCAGACTCTTCTCCCCCCACACGCACGCAGACTCTTCTTCCCCCACACTCTTAAACACACATGCACTGTTCTCTCTCACACACACGTGCACACACACACTCACCTCACCAATAATGCCACCACTACTTGCAGCCTCACAGGAGGTTCAGGAGGGGCTGTAGAGTTTTTCAAAAGGCCCCGCGATGCTGCAGAACACACGGGGGTAGGGGGCACCACCGTCTTGCTGTTCCTGTCTGGGCATGCTGGGAAATGTAGTCCTAGCATGCCCAGACAGGAAACATGTCGGTAGCCTCAGTGTCCCTAGTGGGGGCAGCAGAACTTCCAGCACCAGGCCAGTGAGGGGGGAGAGGGCCGGGAGAGCGGTGTAGTTCCTTTCCCCCCATCCCCTCCTCCATAAGCTGCCAAGCCTGCCAGGGGGCCCAGGGAAAAGGGGAGCACTGGTGTAACAGCATAAGGAAAGTTACATGACTCTGCTTTTTTAAAATCATGTGACTTTATCAGGAGCCAGCTCTGTCACAAAGACTTTATTTTCCAGTCAATTTCATGTCAATTACCCACTTGCCTCAGAAAGTCAGCAAGAGGAAGCTCTGGTCAGTTTCATGTCAATTACCCCCTCACCCCCCCTCCCCTCACTCCCTACTTTTGACTCCATATGAAAAGTCTGCACCTTTTCAAAAGCTGCAGACTTTTAACTTGGTATGAAAAGGTGCAGACTACTACTAAAGGTCAGTGCGCGCCGCTTACCTTTGGGAGCTCCGGCGGCGGCGGGCGGTCCGGCGGCCTCAGCGCCGGCTGTGGCTGCCGACGTCAGGACGCTGTAGGCCTTCCGGGGAAACCCGGAAGTTCCCCGGAAGGCCTAGAGCGTCCTGACGCCGGCAGCCACAGCCGGCGCTGAGGCCGCCGGACCGCCCGCCGCCGCCGGAGCTCCCAAAGGTAAGCGGCGCGCACTGACCTTTAGTAGGGGGGATCCCTGGGGGGGGGTGGTGGTGGTGTTAAACACCCCCCCCCTCCCAGGGATCGGGTGATACTTACCGGCGGCTGCGGGGACGCCGCGGCCGCTGGTGCTGGGGGGTGGGCTCGCCTCGCCTCTGGGTCTTTTCTTTTAAAACAAAAATCCAGGCTGGGCAGGGTGGGTGGGGGGTGTCCCCCCTTCCACCCGAGCAGCCTGGACTCGGGGAGGGTTTTAAAACTTTTTTGCTGGGGCAGTTTTTTTACATTGCAGCCATTTTCCGGTACCCCCAAATCCTGTACCCGGTCCGGATTACCGGGTCAAATCCGATAATGCCGGTACGCCCGATACCGGCATTATCGGATACTGGATTCTACCGGTTTCCCACCCCTACTTTTGACTGTATGAAAAGTCGGCAACTTTTCATACCGAGTGAAAAGTCGGCAGCTTTTGAAAAGTTGCAGACTTTTCACTCGTATGAAAAGTTGCAGACATTTCATAGAGAGTCAAAAGTACAGAGTAAGGCCAGGGGGGTAATGGACAGGAAGCTGGCTAGAGTGTCCTCTTGCTGTCTTTCTGAGGCAAGTGGGTAATTGACATGAAACGGACTAGAGTTTAAAATCTTTGTGACGGAGCTGGCTTCTGATAAAGTTACGTGATTTTAAAATGTAGAGTCATAGAACTTTCCTTATGCTGCATTTGGCTAGTCAGCAGCTGCTCAACTGCGCATGTGTGAGCCAGCAGAACCGATTTCTTAATCGTTAATAACTCTGTTTTGGCTGCACCAATCACTATCATATTACAGAAGCCGTTGTTATTGATCTCATGCTCCAAGCCTGTGACGTTTGGGGGCTCAACTCATCCAGGGGGAGGAGATATTGATGATTCAAAATCGTGAGGATGTGTGCATTTTGACCACAACCAATTAACTTTTAAACAGTCATAACATTTTATTTTCTGGATGGATCTTCTTCAAACTGTGTGTATGATGGTCCTCAAAAATTATAGCCATGGATAAATTTTCAGAAATGTAGCTCAAGTGGTTTCCTCAAAATCGGAGCTTCAACAGTCCCCTGTTTATAATGGAGAGTGGTTGTGCATTTAACTTCCATATAGCTACCACTGTAAGGCAATTTTGATTCCCGACTGGGAAGCAAGTTAAAGAAGCATGGATTCCCCCACACTACCCATCAACAATACACAGGATATTAGCTTTTAAATTTTCTCTTTTTTTGTAATGAGATCTGTTTGTATGATGGCTAATTCACCTTCTGTCTCTAGTGGAGGGAGGGCAGGAGAATGTATAGTGAGGTCGGGTTTCAAACTTTCTAAATATTATGTAGCACTGCAGAAAAATCTGAGAATTGAAGTATCTGATAGAAAGTGAAGCAAATGTGTAGGATGGTAACTATTTTATTCTATTTTTGTATACTGCTGTAATCAAGTATTTTATAATAATAATAATAATTAATAATACTATAACTTTATTTATATAGTGTCCCTGCCCCCACCTTGCATGGCACTTTGCATGGCGCTTTGCAGAATATTTTATATATATAATATATATATATATATATAAGTACTAAAACAATTTAAAATAAATTAGAACAGTAATAAAATACTTTAAAGGGAAGGAAAACAGGGAGGACACAGTACACTTGTTACTTTGTTTATTAGACGACTTGAATGCACTGTGAAATTCAGATTGATTAGCTTTTAGCATAAACCTGTAAAACCTAAATCTACACATAGTGGCACACCTTTCCATTAGCACATCCAAAACATGAGCGGTTCTGCCCGAGATGGGACTGAATCCACAGCAGGATTTGAAAACAAAAAACATTTGAAATGTTGTTGTGATGGCAGCAGCTTGAAAACAGTCTCTCTTCTGCAACCTATAATCTTGTAGAAATGCTCCTGCTGGAAATGATGATAGAGTAAACAAGTAAAGCTTTTTGTCTGGAAAAGGGAGACCATTTTCCCAGACAGACTGTCTCAAAAAAGAGTAGAAGTTTGAGAAAATTGTTACTGTTTGTAATGTAGGGAGATGAAAGAATGTGTTTCCTTTTTAGGTACAGAACTCTGGAACGTATCTAAGTCTGTAAGCAGTAACTAAATGTTGAACTGTAAGGATGATTAACTACAGGGATGGTTTATCAAAAGGTGTTATGGATTTTCAAATTGGTATTCAAATCAAGATTGGATGTTTTCTAAATTATTGGACTTCATAGGAGAATAACGAAATAGTTGCTTGGAGTTATATATGAGTGGCCGTGTGGGAGAGAGCATTGTGAAGGAGAAGTTGATTGGTAGCAGGTAGTAAAGTCGGGGAATGTTGGCAGAGCAAAGGTATTATATTGCATTGTGAAAGATTACTAGGTAAAGAAAATAAAACTGAGTTACAAAGTAAAGGGCCTTGGAGACAGACAAGAATGGTGCAGAGATGAAGAAAGCCAGTGGTAGGATTCAAAAAGGGAACTGATATAGTTGAAGTGAAGAGGCAAGAAGATATTAGCAGCACTATTCTGGCCTCACTCTTTCAAATCTCTTTAGAATGGAGAAGTTTGCAGGAGTCAAGACATGAAATAATGGAGGTTTGGATAAGTGTTGTTTTTTTCAACAGAGGAAAGGATGGATTTCAGGTGACCATTTTAGAACGTCACAAGGCCTTAAGGTATCCTATGTGTAGGCGTCCAGTTAGAGGATCTAGTTAGACTGGAAGGATGAGAACGGTGTTTATGGTGATGGGAAAAAAAAGAGAATGCTAGCTGGGAAAAGAAAGACGCAAGAGCCCAGTTTTCATCATGTTGAATTTGAAGTGGTAACTGGTGACAATGAGGCTTGATCTTTGAATTACTTCTTCTATGGACTTCAAGTTATGCTTCCCCATCACTTGCAGCTTGTTCAGAATGCAGTAGCATGCTTACTGCTTACTGGTTTAGGCATCCATGATCATATTACACCTGCCCTGCGTTCACTGCATTGGCTGCCTGTAGAGTAACAGATTGAATTTTGTGTTGCTGGTTTTTAGGGCCCTGAATGGGCCTACAGGCCCTGGCTATATTCAAGACCGACTCCTGGAACCGCATCCTGATAATTATTTGCACTCAGAAGCCACTAATGTTTGGAGATCCTGCTGTTGTGCCTTAAGTTGGCAGACGTTTGGGCTTTTGCTGTGGAGGGCCCCTCAGTGTGGAACTTGCTCCCTCCGGATGTCCATCTCTGTTCCTACCTCCTCATCTTTAAAAAAACACCTGAAAACTTTATTTGTTTTCTCTTTGCTTTTAGGATCCACTGCTGGTTCCCATTACTGTGTTTTCTCCTCCATTTTTACCTTCCTCTTTTAACTTGTTTTTTTTTAATGGATTTCTATTTTAAATGAATTTTATGTTGTGTTTATATTTTAAGTTGTAAAGCACTCTGAGCGCTGTTTGGTGGGGAGAGCTATAGAAATAAAATTATTATTTATTATTATATAGAGATTGTTAGAAAAATAAACCTAGGTACTAGTTTGGGTGACAGGTGGAAAGATGCATCAAGAGTCAAGAAAGTTGGGCCACAGGTGTTGGCATTTGACCAAGAAGAGGCCATTAATCACTTGGCAAAAGTAGTTTCAGTGGAATGTAGTGGTCAGCGGTCAGATTGGACGGGGCAAGAGTAGAAGTTTGAGAGAGAAATAACAGACAAGTTTGGAGATGAGGGGGGAACGTAAGGGATGTTTTAAATTGTATTGTATTGTATTACACTGTGATAGATTACTAGGTCAAGAAAATAAAATCGAGTTACCAAGTAAAGGGCCTCGGAGAAAGACAAGAATGGTGCAGAGATTAAGGAAGCCAGGGATAAGATTCAAAAAGGGAATTGATATGGTTGAAGTGAAGAGGCAAGAAGATATTAGCAGCAGCTTTCTTTTTTCTATTGCCATTGACCTTTCCTTGCTGGGTATCCAAGTCACTGAGATGCAGATACAGAAGGGGCACAGCCAGACGAGCAGGGCAGGCCCGATCCCTGTGCTGCCCTGTGGTGTGCAATTGACCCCATCAAACTGCAGGGTCAGCACAGGGAGCTAGGCACATGAACAGCAGTTGGGGGGGAGGAGGGTGCCTGCTCCTCCTCCCCTCCCCCTGCCTGACAGCTGATGGGGAAGGGGAGCCCAGGAAGAGCATGCACCTTCTTCCCAGTCTCCCCCTCCCCCCCATCAACTGTTGGTCGGGTGGATCAGGGGAGAGGGGAGCCTTGAAGGAGCCAGGCGTGTGACCCTCTCCCCACCCTGGCAAGCAGCTGATTGGAGGAAGGGGGCCTAGAGGAGCCCCCATACCCACAAGCCACTGCATCCAGTGGTCCCTCTCCCCCAATCAGCTGATTGTCAATGTGAAGAACAGGTGGATCGGGTAAGGAGAGGGGGTGCACATCTAGCTGGGTGCACTCCCCTTCCCCCCCAGCAGCTTGGGGACTCTGGACTCCCCCCAGGCTATGACGTGGCTGTGAGTGACCGGTGCTCATGCCCGTTCCTCACAAGGCTGCTCTGAGCTTGACCGGGCAAGCGCACCTGTCCATACAGGCTTGCTCCGTCCTGCGCAGTCTTACCCCACGTGGAGTAAGGCTGCTCTGCGATGAGTCCTCGGGATTTCTCAGAGGATACATTGCGGAGCAAGCAAATGTTTGCCCCACCTTGGGGCGAGACAAATATCTGCTAGTCCCTAGACACACGAGCCACTGCATCCAGTGGTTCGTTTGCCCAGGAAGGGGCAGGCGTCTCGTGTGGCTGCACCCGTAGAAATCACTGTATTATTTTAGTATTAATTTTACGTGTTTACATTTTTGAGGCTTTGTCTGCAACCATCACAGAGATTTCCCTTCTTGTTTTTTTTGTTTTTAAAATGAAGTTCTGTAGAGCGGCATAATTGTTTTAGAAAAGTTCTGTTATGCTATGCTGCTGCATGCTGCTGGCTGCTTTTGTTCCATTCTTCACCTCCTTGACTTCACACACAGAGTTTTTACAGTGGAATCCATAGAGCCAGAACTTCTGTTAAGAAAATTCAGGTTATCTCAAATTGCTCTTTTCCCTGGACAGAGGTTAATACACTGCAACATGTTGTAGAAAGGATATCTCAGATTTTTAGACAGAAAATTCTGGGTATCTCAAAGCAGACTCTGGCTGGACAATCCAGCAGCCGTAACTGTCAGTATGGCAGGGCTGTGTGTGTGAGACTCGCTTTGTCTGGTGCCAAACAGACAGAGGAATCTGGGGCTCGCGTGATCAGCTGTTGAGCAGAGGCACGGTATTCCTCCCCCTCCCTCTCCGTTTGCAAGCTTCTAAAGTTCGTGTCCACAAAGAGAGAGGCAGATGGATCCTGTTTCCCTGCTGAATAGTAGATCAAGGTACTGTAGCTGCAACTACCATATATCCCACCAAGGATAGGTCCATTTCCTTAGATAGAATTCCCAATAAGTTTATTTATTTATTTTATTTTACCATGTTTGGAGAAATTTGTATTAAGCAGACTCCACTGTATTTTTTTCACTTCAGGAAATTGAAGACTTGTTCTTATCCACCTTCTGTGAGTACTGCTGGGCAATCTTGTTCTAGCTGGGCAATTCTTGTTCTATTCTTCTCAGGGAGGATAAAACTGTTGCAAAGAAGCTGAATGATTTCTTTGCTTTGGTCTTCACTGCGGAGAACATTGGGGAGATACCTGCACCAGTACTGTTCTTTGTAGGTGATGAATGTGATGTAGAGAAAAGTTGACAGCTAAATAGTAATAAATTAGCAGGACCAGATGGTATTCACCCCAGAGTTCTGAAGGAACTCAGGGTGCTTGCCCACATTACCTGGCCTGGTGAATCTCCCGGTGTGGAGTCTTCCTGCTGGAAATCTTATGCTGATCACTGCACATGGGTGCAGGGGTAAAAACATAATTAGCTGGGTCCTGCAGCATTTATTTCTTACAAATGAATGACAGCTGATTGTCAGTGTGAGGAACAGGTGGATTTGAGCCCTGTCATTCGTAAGAAAAAATGCCACAGGACCTGGCTGATGATGTTTTTACCCTGCGCCCATGTGCAGAGATCAGCGTAAGATTCCCAGCCGGGAGATTCGCTGAGCAGGTAATGTGGGCAAACAGCCTCAAATATGAAATTGCAGATCTACTACAGGTAATTTGCAACCTATTGCTAAAACCTGCCACTGTATCCAAGGTCTGGAGAATAGTGAATGTAATGCCAATATTTAAAAAGGGCTCCACAGGTAATCCTAGGAACCACAGATGGTGAGCCTGATGTTGGTGCTGGGCAAAATGGTGAAAATTATTATTAAGAACAAAATTACTGGGCATATTTATAAACAGGGCTTGATGGGGAAGAGTCAACATGATTTAGCAAAGGTAAGTCATGCCTCACTAATCTATTGGAATTTTTTGTGGGTGTAAATAAGTATCTGATAAGGGGAAGTTGGTTGATATAGTGTATTTGGATTTTCAGAAAGCATTTGTTAAGGTCCCTCATGAGAGACTCTTGAGGAAATAATAAACTCATGGGATAGGAGGCAGTGTCCTATTGTGGATTGGTAACTGGTTAAAGGATAGGAAACAAAAAGTAGGGCTAAATGGTCCGTTTTCACAATGGAGAGAAATTACTAGTGGAGTGCCCCAGGAATCTGTATTGGGACCGGTGTTGTTTAATGTATTCATTAATGAACTAGAAAAAGGAGTAAAGAGTGAGGTGATCAAATTTGCAGATGACACAAAGTTATTCAAGATAGTTAAAACACAAGCAGACTGTGAAGAATTGTAGGAGGATCTTGCAAGACTGGGTGACTGGGCATCCAAATGGCAGATTAAATTTAATGTGGACAAGTGCAAAGTGATGCACATAGGGAAAAACAATCCAAACTATATGTACACAATGCTGGGTTTTAAATTAGGAGTTACTCCTCTGGAAAAGGACTTTAGAGTCATTGTGGACAATACATTGAAATCCTCAACTCCGTGTACGGCGGTGGTCAAAAAACCAAACAGAAATGTTAGGAATTATTTGTAAAGTGATAGAGAATAAAAGTGACGATATCATAATGCCACTATATAAATCTATGGTATGACCACACCATGAGTATTGTGTACAGTTCTGGTCACCCCATCTCAAAAAATGTATAGTAGAAATAGAAAAGGTACAGAGAAGAGCAATGAAAATGATAAAGGGTATGGAATGGCCCTATGAAGAGAGGCTGGATAGATTGAGGCTCTTCAATTTGGAGAACAGATGACTGAGAGGGGAAATTGTGAGTGGTGTGGAACAAGTAAATAGGGAACGGTTTAACGTGTGTTAGTTCAGTCATATGAAACCTGATTGTGGGCCCGGGAGTTTTAGCGTTACTTCTCCCTTCCTCTGTTAAATTAAGTAATGCAAGACAGGGCTGGATTTTGAGCCCTGTCTTGCATTACTGAATTTAATGGGGGGAAGGGGAAAATAACACTAAACCCCCAGTGCCCACAATTGTGGGTTTCACGTGACTGGACTAATGTGAGTTAAGAAAAGGATGGGGTTAAACATGTGTTAGTCTCCACCCCTTTCTTAATGTGGGCAAGCAGCTTGAGTTGCATATAACTCATGAATTGTAGGGTGGTTGGGTTTTGGGGTGGTTTTTTTTGTTTAAAAAGCCTAACAAACCGTACAATAGCCCCTTTTATTTTTCCACTCTAAGATGTTGGCTATTCTAAAAGAATCACTAAATCAGATTAGCATTTTGCGTTGGGTTTAGGATGGGGAGGGGTTTGAAATGAGTTTGTTATTTTACTAACGCATTAAGGTCTAATCTTGGCTTGATGTAACCTGTTGTATGACGCATCATTTTGGTTTGTGCTGCCTGCATGGTGCCTGTTGTGCATGTTTCAAGAACAAAGAGAAATCATGTGGGGGAGTTCGCAAGTGTAGGTCTGGCAGCTTCCACAAGATTGTTACCATATTCATTTTGCATGTTATGTTTATCTTGTACAGTACGTTCCTTCTGATAAGATATAGATTTTGGTACACATCAGTCTGTGTGGTGCTCTTGTTTGCTCTAAAGACAAAGAATTGCAAAAAGGGGAGAGAGTAATGACCTTCCACGTTCTTTTACATGGATCCCTGTTGATTTTGTAATACTTAAAAAAGTAAATATAAAAGACTGATTATAAAATTGCACTCTCCTTTAAAGGAAAATTGCTTGCATTCTTGTATTTAGTTTAACCCCATAACTGGTTGTGAAAGAAAAGAGTATTGCTCAACATTTTCCATTTAATATGAAAAGTGCAGTGGATCAGGCTGATCAGAGTTGACAGCTGGCTTGATCTTGCCATGATTAGGTCTTTCACTGCTGGCAAAATCCACTAGTCTTTTCTGTTCCACTAGTCTTTTCTGTTCACTGATTGCTGATAAATGCAGAGAGACAGCCTTCCATATTGATACAGGATTGTGGGAGAAACTCTAGTTAGTGTAGAGAAATGTACAAAACCCTACCTATTATTATTGATTACACCTAGCCACAGGTAAGAATGAGAACTCATCTGGTAAGATTTCTGTAGCTCTTTCCTGGCTTGGTTTGTTGGAAACAAACACCACAGTTGCCGTAGGTTAGAGAGTAAGAGAGCCATGCAAGAGTTTACAGCTGATTGGCAGTAAAAAAAAATAAAAAAATTAAAATTTAAATGATAAATTATTTTGGCTCAAGTAGTCACAGAAGAATGCAGACTATTTTGTTGTAATAACTATACTTTTTAGCACTGGAAAGAAACTCCAGAAAAATAGGGATCTTAACTTATACATGCACTCGCCACTGTAAAATTGTGAAACTTTTATCAATCTTCAGTCATTTTAAAACATCTCAGAACAGTTGAATAAGGAATTTACTGCAGGAGTGAAAAGTCCTACACTGCTCACAGCACTGCCTCTAATTACTAGCTACTTATTTTCAGTGTGTTTTTGTTTGTGAAAATGTTTGATTATACGGTTGCAGTGTAAACAGCATTGCATCATCACTATAAACATAGCATTAACACCATTATCTCAGAGGAGATGAATGCCCTTGATACTAACCATATGATTCAAGAAACTTGTGATGAAATGGTTCTTAACCATAATGGACTAAAAGTAGCAAAATTAGATGATGTTTTTCTTTACTATGCAGAAAATCCAGTTTCAAAAGCCTATTTTAAAAGAAACTTAGTGTTTGTTTTTAAAGCTTAATGAGATGTGACTATTACTCATTACTCTGATAAAAGATCATTGTAAACAAGGTTGAAGTATAATACATAACTAAAGCTATTTCTTATATGTATGCTTGCTTATATGTTTGCTTATATGTATGCTTGAAAGACTGGAAAAATCACCTGTGTAGGACTCGGCAGAACGGGTTGGGGCATGAGTGAGTGGGGCATATATATATTTTTCTTTCATCAAATTAGTAGTATTATTAACCCAGATATTACTGGCACATGACATTCAAGTAAGCTGTTTAAGGTTGGGTTTTTAAAGTTCTTTTGACTCTCAAGTACTCGACCTTTTTCTTCCCCGTACTGCTTAGAAGTATCTAGAAGTTATCTGTGCACTCTACTCTTAAAAACTGGGCAAATACACCCTCTCTGTAAGTTTTAAACTAACGTTGGGAAGTCAGTTTCTAATTCTTTTTTTTTTTCATTAGTTTCCATTTTCCCCCTTTAATGGAGATGGAACCCTTTCCCTCCCATGGGCCACACTGAAAATGAGTACTTGGAGAGCTACACAGAAGTTGGGGGCAGGGATGCTTAAGGGATGCACTTGGGAATAGGAGTTTCCAGATCATAGACCTGTGTCATGGATCTGTCCCCAGGCCTTATGTGCATGCCCTCTTCTCTGCTCCCTTATCTTGAGCTCGGTCTTTTAGTGTTTGGGGCCTGGGGAAAAACGGGAAAAACGGGATCCAGGAGTTAGGTCTTGGAACAGAAAAGGGTCCACATAAAAAACTAGCCGTGACAGCAATTGGCTTCTGGACCCGAGGATCCCCACTCCAGCCTTTTTATAAGGACAGCTGCTGCCTACTTTCTAGATATGGTGAGGGGCCATCTGGTCTGAAAGTGCTAGGAAAACACTAAAGAAAGGTAGGATACCTAGGGGCTTAGTCTAGATAGCTCTAAGCCAGGTGTTCCCAAATGGTGTGTCAAGATCCCAAATGGGGTTGCCTTAGCTGTTGATGGGGTTACAATCCAGTTGGTATTTTCTATATTTACATGTCTTTGTGGCTATCTGGGGTTTGAAAAACTGGGGTTTTATTTTAAGTCTCAAAATAGGGTTGTACAGGCAGAGTTTGGGAACTACTGCCCTAAGGCTTTGTTATACAGACTGATTCAATTGTGTCAGCATGTGGCAGGTGATTCTAGCAGAGTACTTCTTTTTAAGGAGATCTTATTGGGACTGGATAAATGTAGGTATGGAGCTGTCTGTGGATACCGTAACCATTGACATTTAATTTTCAAAGTGCTCATGTATATTAATTGTCTTGCACATGTCAAATAACTGAAATGATATTTCAGTATAGTCTCTAAATCAAATGACCAGACTAAATATATAAATACTAACTTGAAGGTTATGCTATGGAATCCTATTTGGTTGGTTGCAGATAGCGTGTACTAACTGTGTATTACTTTTAATTCCCCAAACTCCGATTCCTTTATCTGTGTTTGATCAGTTTGTTCATTTTCATAAAGGCACATGGTGTTATCATTGGCTTTTTAAATGGATTTCTGCTGCTGGCATTTTCTGACATAAATAGAAGAAAATGCAAGGCAGAGTTGTGGCTGAAACCATTAAACTGGAAATAATGTCATGGAAACGGAGATCAGCAAACATTCTATTTTGGCTCACGTACAACTAGACTATTTTTTAATGTGAAATATGGGCCTTCACAGCATTATTTCAAAACATGTTGAATGGTAAGTCACCTTCCCTATTAAATGGAGACAAGGTGAATTGCAAAAGATGAAACTGTAATGATTTGTGGGGGGGAAACAAATCCTTAATTTTGTAGTGTCTAGTCAAAGGGCTTAATATCTCAAAATGAAAAGGCAAGAATAAATATTTTGAAGGAGAATATTTATTTATGCATTCATTTTTACCTCGCCCCTCTTGCAAAAGTGACTCCGGGCGGCTTACAACTATAAAAAAAATATGAAACAATGATTTCAATAAAAATATATAAATACAAACACATTTAAATAAAAACAATATAAAACTAGACTATAAAATTTGACCTGTGCATGAAGTCCCCTTCCCCCCCCCCAGCCCATCTAACCTCTCCCCCCTCATCAAACACCTGACACAAGAGCCAGATCTTACAATTTTGTTGGAAGGCAAGAAGATCTGGACTGAGGTGAACCTCCACTGGAAGAGAACTCTAGAGCGACATGCAGATGCCAAAAATGCCTTCCTGTCCATCCGAACCTGCCAATATCGCAGGACTTCCAGGACGGTGCCCCCAGGCAACCATGGGTGCCGTCCAGGGACCCAGGGGGTGAGGCGATCACTCAGATAAGCAGGGCCTAGGCCGTGAAGGTCAACACTAGTATCTGTGCTACAGCTGTAAGCCGTAAGTGTTTGCAGTGCTAGTGTATCCAGCTGCTATGTTTCCTGCGGTATGCTTGTGGTCTCGAAGGGTGGGTGACTGAACTTTGCTGCATTCTGGCTTTCCCTGGCTGCTGTGTAGTTCCAAGCAGTTGTAACCAGGTAGTACAAGCATGTTCACCTACTTTCTTGGCTTTGTGGAGAGACAGGAATAACCAGAGCTGAGCTGAAGAGTCAGCTGGAGATTAAAGGGTTCAGTGTTCATGTTTGTGTGTTTTAAACCTCTGGGTATGAGAGATTTTATGGGGCCAAAGTTGGCATATGAATTACCTCTGATGCTCTTCTGCAAGAGGTGTGGGAATGGAGGGCAGTAGTCAGGTGTCCATTTTGCTTGTAGTTCCAGTGTCAAGATGGAAAACCGACAGGTTTGTCACATCTGTGCTAGCGAGCCGCGTTGGGTTTACATTGTGTAACACAGTGGGGATAGCTCTTCTTCCTTTCCTGCTGTTGTCCCATAACCTGATGGTTGATGGAGGCTAGCCTCTGCACGCCACTTCCCATTTTTCTCTCCTACACTTAAGTATAAGTCATCTTTAGATCTCTCCCATCCCATTTGATTATGCCATCTATCTGCTTCTGTTCTTTCTGCCTCTTGGTTCACTGCCCTCTGTCAGTTGTGGCTGCTTCTCACCCCACTCCCCAACACTCGTTCCCTGGTTCCATCTCTTGATTCAAGGCGTTCATGGGGCCTGGTGGCGACCAGTCCTAACACGGAAGGTGGGATGCTCTCTCTATGGCAGCAACTCTCTGGCAGGGCCCAGTGCAGACTGTCCCTGAGAGCAGTTCTCTTCTTGGCCATGGACTTATGCAGGCTACCATCTTCTGTGTCCCCCCCTCTCCCTCCGTTGGCTGACTTCAATGACGTCAATAGTTTTTCAAACTTTAAAACTACAGGATGGATGTTAAAAATTAAAAAACCAGAACCTTCAAGGAAACGCCCCTTAATTACATAACAACAGTAAACACCAGTGCAATCTTCAACATTAATTTTATTTATTTATTTTTATTTATTTTACATTTCTTAGCCGTTCCCTCATGCCCATGGCATCTCGGGGCGGCTTACAACACAAAAATCACAATAATTTTGAAACAGCAATAAAACAAAAAAATGTAAGACATTTTAAATCCTCCTAGAAACAACCCCCCAATTTCTATCCCAACCCACCCTCCCCTCCTCTGAAGGCCTGGGAGAACGGCCACGTTTTGCAAACTTGAGGCCAGCAAACTTGAGGCCAGATGGGCTTCCTCCGGGAGGGAATTCCATAATTGCGGCATGGCCATCGAGAATGCCCTCTCCATTGTGGCCCCCCGCTTTACACGGGGGACCTCCAAGAAGGCGCCCCCGGTGGACCGAAGAGGTTGCTCTGGGGCGCGGAGGGTGAGGTGGTCTCTGAGGTATGCGGGGCCCAGATCGTACAGGGCTTTATAAACCAACACTAATACCTTGAATCTGGCTCGGTAAGCCATCGTCTTCACCTGCCGATCCAGGCGGAGATCCGAGTCCAACAGTACTCCCAGACTCCGAACCTGCTGGGCTACGGATGGGCGGACCTCCTCTGCTAGGGGAACCAATACCTCCTTCGCCCTACCCACCATCATCACATCTGTCTTATCGGGATCGAGCTTCAGTCTGCTCTGCCGCAACCAATCCGCCAGGGCCTCCAGACGCTGGGACAGCGCTGAGACGGCAGGACCTGGGTCGGCTGAAAAGGAGAGGTAAAGCTGGGTGCCATCAGCATATTGGTGGCAACACACACCAAACCGTCTCACGATCTCCCCCAAGGGCTGCATATATACATTAAACAGGAATGGAGACAGGATGGAACCTTGCGTAACACCACATTCCAGGGCCTGGGCGCTGGAAGATTCAGCCCCCAGGACAACCCGCTGGCTTTTCCCCGAGAGGAATGAGTGGAACCGTCCAAGGACAGTCCCGTCCAGACAGTCCCATCGCAACCTTCTCAACAGCAGCCCATGGTCCACGGTGTCAAAAGCGGACGAGAGATCTAGCAGGATCAGAAGTGTTGAGCGTCCCGGCGGAGATCGTCCACCAAGGCCACCAGCGCCGTCTCTGTGCCATAGCCGGGGCGGAACCCCGATT
This sequence comes from Sphenodon punctatus, assembly GCA_003113815.1. Classification (NCBI taxonomy): domain Eukaryota; kingdom Metazoa; phylum Chordata; class Lepidosauria; order Sphenodontia; family Sphenodontidae; genus Sphenodon; species Sphenodon punctatus. The sequence continues at coordinate 1,261,930 of QEPC01012495.1, read as the reverse complement.
TGAAATGGGTCAAGGAAACCGATGCTGCATCGGTTTCCTTGACCCATTTCAAATCGGGGTTCCGCCCCGGCTATGGCACAGAGACGGCGCTGGTGGCCTTGGTGGACGATCTCCGCCGGGACGCTCAACACTTCTGATCCTGCTAGATCTCTCGTCCGCTTTTGACACCGTGGACCATGGGCTGCTGTTGAGAAGGTTGCGATGGGACTGTCTGGACGGGACTGCACCTGGAGCTGCAGTGCCACCACCTGTTAAATAACCTGCCCTTTTTAGGGAAGGTTATTGGAGACCGGTCAGTAGCTGGAGAGTGCATCCACATCCAAAGATGGCTTCTTCAGCAGGAGGTGCACCACAACCTCCTTGAGACCAGGGGGCAATCTCCCCTGCCGAAGCGACGTGTTGATTACCCTCGCCAGCACCGTCCCTAATGTGTCCCTGGAGACTTTCACCAACCAGGACGGGCATGGATCTAATTCACAACTTGTGGCTCTAAGAGACCCCAGGACATCCACAGCATCAGCTGGCGTCACTTCCTGAAACTCATCCCAAGAAGATAGACCAGAGGGGGCCTCCATCACCTCGCGCTCCACCTCTACTGCCCCTAATCAAACGTCGAAGTTGTTCTGGATCCGAGTGAAGGTGGCAAACTCCTCACAGCGGGCCTGGGACAAGTCCCCGTCCAGGAACAGCTCCACTGGATGTGACTTTGCAGATGCTATGAGGGCGGCAAAGAACTCCTTCTTTGCCGTACTCACAGCCTCAACATAGGACTGCAAATGGACCCTATGGAGAAGTTGGTCGGATTCAGCACAAGTCCGATGCCACCGTCGCTCTAGTCGCCTACTTGCCTGCTTCATACACCGCAGCCCCTCAGTAAACCAAGGGGCCCTGCGGTGATGAGACAGAGGTAGGAGATGTCTTGGAGCCACCCTGTCAATGGCCCCCCTGAGCAAGATGTGCCAAGCTCGGACGAGTTCATCAACAGAGTGGCTGTCAAGGTCTAAGGTTAAGTACTGGCACCCAAAAAAGCAGCGTCTGAAACAGAAAGTAAAAGCTTTTTTTTCTCTCCAGTTTTTCAACTGCTATATAATTTTTATTTTCCCTCCAATTTGCATGACATTTGTACAAGTTATACCCCACACCTACACAACCTTGTCTGCCAAAATTGTGTCAATTTTATAAGCAATAGAATGTTCATGCTTTATAATGTAGAGTTCATGCTGGCCTTGCTCTCATCATTTCTAAGGCAAGCAGGCTTTTTCTGGCAGCTAGCGCGGGCTGTGTCTCAGGAAAGTCTCTAAGTCGCAGCTCACGCTAGCTTCTACCACGGCTGGGATCCAACTGCCCAACTGGAAGTAAAGCAGGCTTTCACGTTTGAAAGCCCACTTTACTGAATCTGGAGTCCCTGCCAATTCTGGGCACCATGGCAGCCGTCATTGGCCACAGTGGTCGTCCGTCAGAGAGGGTGCGGGCCACTGGGCATAGTACGAGACGGGGGCAGTGTGGACACACATCTGTGCATCTCCCTGCTTTTTCTGGCAGCCTGGCCCCCATCATGTTAGTTTGGGGGCTTGGCGGGATCCTGGCCGCAGTGGTGGCCCGTCTTTGGAGGGGGCGGAAGTCCATTCAAGCGCTGCCACATTTGAAAACACCCGCTGTCATTTTTAAAAATCTCCTACATGGGACAAGGATTCCCAGGTAGACCAAGCTGTCCAGTTTACTATCCCCTATTTTAATATTTATGCTGTTCCTTCCCTTTCTCCTGCCATTGTGTTGATCTTATTCTCGTCCACATTTATATGCAACTTGAGCTGCAGTGTTTGCATCTCATAGTCTTCCTTTTTTTAAGGAATAGGGTCTTGCAGTGGAAGTGAATTTGGAGTGATATATCTCAGGTTCTAGAGTCACTAGGTAAGTGCAGTAGTCACAAATTCTGTATTGTCTGTATGCAGCTTTTTCTCCACCATTGCAAGGGGCTACCTGTTGATGAACTGCTTTGATGAATTATGACTCAGAAGCACAACTGCGTGGGTTAGTGTGGAGTAGGCAGTTATATGAGAGGGCATGATTTTGGGATAGAAATAGAGGAAAATATCAAGTTGGCCTTGGTTTCCTTACCCAGATATGCAATTGATTATTTAAAGAGATATTAAGAAATTAACAAAATATTAAAATCTTATTGATTTTCTGTTTAATAATAGTCTAGAAAATGGTCTCCTAATTAGAGATTCATTATTATTATTTATTTATTTATTTATTTATAAAGCACCAGCAGTGTACCTGGTGTTGTACAATCAATAGTAATAGACAGGTCCCTACCCCCAGTGGCTTGCAATCTAAGAGACAAGGGAGAGATGAACAACATCGGGAGAGACAAGAGCACGTTCATGAGGTGGAGAAGTTGCGGTTGCACGTGCTTCGCTTAGTTACAGGGAACTACATTTTGAGTGAGGAGGAAGAGGATGCAGTTTTACTGATGACGAGCTAGGGAAGGCCTGACGGAAGAGGTAGGTTTTCAGGAGTGATTTGAATGTTGGGAGGGAGGGAGCAGAGTGAATATTGCCATATTACTGTAAAGCAAAATGGTAGCCACTATCAGAGAATATGCTGGAAACTAAAATGTCAGTTTATTGGATTTAGCTTTTAATTTAGATTTCTGAATAAATTGGGTGTTGCATTCGTAAAAGATGTTGTTAATATGTAAATGAAAGACATAGACAAAACTTGTACATTACAGATTTTTTAATTGTTGTTTATGGGAGATCGTTGCCAAATATTTAAGAAGTAAAAAAACAGAATAACTGGCATGTAGGAATCTTATTTGGATGCGGAAAGATGCTGTGGGATCAGTGTAATGTACCATTTGGTGGAATTGCATTCTTGAACTTATCGCTACGTAAAGTGAATTTGTGGCATCTGGAGGAGTAGATATTGGAAGTACTTTTCTAAGTGCAGTCCTGTAGGAGGGAGGTTTTCCTTACAAGGAAAGGAGGAGGGAAAACAAAGAGGATATTTAATGTCTACAATGTGATAGGCTCAGGTTTGTTGTGAAAAGTGAATGATGTCATGGATAATAACTAGCATAAGTAGAACAAACTTAGTTAGAAGTATTCTAAGAAACAGAAAACTTTGTGCTGTGCTCTTTCCTTGTACAGCAGCTGCTTCTGACAAGACCTGGACTCAAATGGCTTCAAGCTTTCCCTGAATGTTTTTTGTTGTTTTGTTGGAATACAGTTTTTATTAAACTGCTATGGATAAAATGAAATGCTGTAAGCAAACCAGTTCACTAGATCTTCACAAGAGAAAACTGTCCATTGGGGTGTTACTTTGTTGTTAACTTTCCTAATGTTTCAAAGACAGCTGCCCTTCTTTGGAGACCTTACTTAAATTGGTTATTGTCGGCTCGTGGAAAATAATTGACTTTAAGCTGAAGAGGAATTCTGCCTGGCTTCTGGACTTCTTTTGCTATGTGGATGAAAAAGAAACAGCGAGTAAAGTTACAGGTCTAAATCTTTTAATTTCATCCTCTCCCCTACTCATTTTAATTGTGAAAGGCAGTTGACCAGTAAAATAAGCGTAGAGCATAACATGTTTGTTACATAAAGTCTGTATTTCTAGGACAGGTAGTTGAGGTGCAGAGGGAGTGTGATTCTGACAACAGAAGTAGGGGTTTTTTCCCTCCAGAAATTTTTAAGTGGAACGTGCCACAGTTTAAAATTAATGTTGTATATAAATGTTGTTAGATATTTATCTAGAGCGGGGCTACTATCAGCATTCATCCTGCTCTTTTGTTTGATATGAGGCGGAATATGCAACTGCATACAGAAGCCTATTATCTAGCTTTATAAGATGGTCTTCAGACAAGCTGGTTTAAAGTAGTATTGGTCTTGTATGTAGGCTTATTATTGGGGCAGGAGTTGGAACATAATGTCTCGTATCAGCCCAGCAAACCAATGCTTTCCTTTAAAGATTGTTGTTTTGTACTCCCGTCTGTATCTAAGCTTCCAGGCTTTTCTGTTTGTTTTTTAAGTGCATGTGGAGTGGGGATGGCAAGGAAGTTATTTGTGAGAATGTGAAAAGTATGCAACTCAAGCCATTTTAAAATGCCTGTGAGGTTCAGAATGCCTTCATCTCCGATGTTTATGCTGAAGTCTCATAGTGATGATTTCAATGCCAGCAGTGTAACACTGTTTTTGTTTTTGTTTTTTTAAAGTGTATATGAAGGTCTGAATGGTGCCTTGTTTCCCCATCAAGCGGAGGAGCTTGATAGAATACGAGTTTTGGGGCCCAAGCAGAAGCCATGCTTGAGGAGACCACCTGAGTAATACACAGTTCAAAGATATCCAAACCTGATAATCTAAGTAGTGTCCTTTGGTGGAGAGTTTATGCAGAGACTCCCCAAGCTAATTCTGTTTTGAATATGTTGTTGTGACAGCAGAAGGCTCCTTGGGGTAAGTCGTCCAGGTTACGGGTCCCTTGGAGCTCCCCCAAATCAGTATGCCATGGTCAGTCATCAAACAGCTTTTATTGATCTGCCCTGTTCTACCCACAGTCATGTACAGGGCTCCATGTCTCTGAGTCTCTGAGCTGTTTCCTCAACTCAAAACCTGGCCCCCTGCACGGTCCTCCCAGGCCGCTCTTGACCCAGTGATTTTCCATCCTAGGCCTCTACTACATTAACTCCCAGGCCACAACGCTGCTCCGGTCCCCAACTCCTCCCTGCGACCATGCATTCCTCGCAGGTTTCTCCCCAATTCTTGCGTCGAGGTTGCCTTACAGGACTGAGCCCCCACCCCCTTTCTCATGGGTTCCTCAACCAGTCTGATCCCAGGGCTTCAGTACCCTGGCCAGCATACAGTGGGGAGTTGCCTGAGCCCAGGTCTGTTCAGCTTGGCTTCCCAAGCCCCGATTGCCTGGTTCCTGGATCTTGCAGCCCTCTTATACCCATGGTGATGGTTCAGAGGCTGCAGCTGGCCCAGAATGTGACGGCCTGTCTCCTGACAGGGATGGGTCGCCATGAGCACATTACACCAGTGCTCCGTGTTCTGCACTGGCTGCCTATCCAGGCCCAATTCCAGGCGTTGGTTTTTACCTATAATGCCCTATATGGCCTAGGCCCTACCTACCTGTGGGACTGCCTCACTCCCCAGGCCCTGGATCGGCCCTACGGTCCACTGGGAGCGCCTTTCTTGAAGTCCCCTGGATATTCCAGGGGGCCACTATGAAGAAGGCATTCTTAGTGGCCGCACCCATGCTGTGGAACTCCCTTCCGGCAGAGACCCGGTTGACCCCGAGCCTCTCCTCCTTTTGACGACAAGTAAAGACCTGGCTGTTCCACCAGGCTTTTGGTGAGGGAGATGGGCAAAGGGTGGGGGGTTGAGGGTTAGGGTGGGGGTGTTTTTATATATATTTTTCATGGCCGTCCCCCATGAGAATGATTTGTTTTTATTGTATTTTATATTGTATTTTCATACTTAATTTTATGATCTATTAGCCACCTCAAGCTGCTTTAGCAGGAGAGGCGGGGTATAAATAAATAAAATAAAATTATACTCCCTGGGGCATGGCTTAAGTAGTGGAGTGGGCTCCCTTAAAGGGCCTGGAGTCCTGCTTTACCACAGCAGTAAACAGTATCTCCTTTTGGCCTCACAGGTGGGTAAAATCTGTTGAGAGAACTCCAACTTTATTTGCAATTCAGGCTCTGCATAATGGGTTTTGTAATTTGCATCTCCACTTGTTAGTAGTAAGGTGCTAATGTAGAGACTGTGTGAGACACCTATCCATAAAAATGCTGTGATAGGTGGGAGTGGCATATCTATTACAGTTGAACAGCTCAAAAAATGGAACAAATTGTTAATGTTGGGGATTCCTCTCCTGGTTAATTAGGTTGATAATGAAGCATGGATTTTCCTGGACTATATCTAGTTTATCTAGCATGTCAGTATTTTACACCTCTTTGTTTTGAGGTGTAAAAATACCACTTTACTGTGGCTACCTGTTGTGAACTGGACCCTTGCCCATCCTGGCTGGTTAAGGCCTGCCAGGAGATGATGGGGCCATTGCTGGCGGGAGTGGTCAGCGCCTCCCTTATGGAGGGCAGGGTGCCGAACTGCCTTGAAGAGGTGGTGGTGCGGCCCCTGCTCAAGAAACCATCACTTGATGTTGACTCCCTTGCCGGTTATCGGCCGGTCTCTAACCATCCCTTTTTAGGGAAGGTTATTGAGCAGGTGGTGGCCCAGCAGTTGCAGGAGCACTTGAATCATGTTGGTCTTCTTTATCCCTCACAGTCAGGATTTTGCCCAGGTTATGGCACCAAGACTGCGCTTGTGGCGTTGGTTGATAATCTTCGCCGAGAATTAGATCAGGGCTGTTCGACCCTGCTGATTCTATTAGATCTGTCTGTGGCGTTTGATACCGTTGACTTGCAGCTCCGCTTGGATGCTCAGGTGGAGTCTGTGGCAAGGAGTGCCTTTCGCCAACTACATCTGGTACGCTGGCTTTGGCTGTATGTTTCGGACTCTGACCTGGCCACTGTCATTCATGCTTTCATTACCTCTAGGCTAGACTACTGTAATGCACTCTACATGGGGCTACCTCTGGTGACAGTTTGGAGACTGCAGCTGGTGCAGAATGCAGCAGCCCGTCTCTTGGTGGGACTGGGCCGCTGGGAACATATTACACCGGTTCTTCGGTCTCTGCACTGGCTGCCTGTAGTCTTCTGGACCCAATTCAAGGTGTTGATGCTTGCCTATAAAGCCCTAAAAGGCCTCAGCCTGACCTATTTGCAAGACCATCTCACCCCCCTGGATCGGCCCGTGCGGTCAGCGGGGGGTGCTCTTCTTGAGGTCCCCAGAGTCTGCCAGGGGGCTACGATGGGGAGGGCCTTCTTGGTGGCCACTCCACGGTTGTGGAACTCCCTGCCAGTGGAGGCCTGTTTGGCCCTGGATCTCCCCTTGTTTCGATGCCATTGTAAGACGTGGCTGTTCTGTCTGGTTTTTGAGGGGGAGGATGGGGGGGGGTTGGGGATTTTTTTATTCCTCCCTTTTATTGTGTATTTTAAAGCTGTTTTAAAATGTTGTTATTATTATTATTACTGGTGTTGTACGCCACCCAGAGCTGCCTGTGGCAGGATGGGCGGGTTAAAAATGTTTAAAATAAATAAATAAATAAATGTTACTGATGCTATCCTTTTACTTACAAGGTACAGTACTTGGATTAAAACTTACAGCATGGATGTTAATTTACTGTATAATCTGACCAGCAGAAAGTATTCAGTGAGCTAGTCTTGAATTCAAATAAGTTGTATTCCAAACTTCTTCCCTGGTGACTGAACAGCTGTTGTGCTTATGAACACGCATCTTTATCTTAAAAACTGAGTAAACGGTTACTTTTTAGTTAAGCTGAAACCTGTAAAGTTTTTTTTAAAAATATTTATAAAACTTCTACCCCGCCCCTCCTGCACACAGCTCAGGGCGGCTTCCAACAATCTTTAAAACAATGTAAAAACAATTAAAAAAACCATAAACATTATACATAATTAATATACAGGGCAAAACAAAACACTAAAAGTCCAAAAGTAGGTGGGGGAATTAAAACCCACCCTACTCATCCTCCCTCCCAAAGGCCTGGGCGAACAGCCAGGTCTTACAGTTTCGCCGGAATATTAATAGGCATGGGGCCAGGCGAGCTTCCTCCGGAAGGGAGTTCCACAGCCGCGGCCCCACTACCGAGAATGCCCTCTCCTCCCCCGGCGGACCGCAGGAGCCGCTCTGGGGCGCGAAGGGTGAGGGGGTCCCTAAGGTAAGAGGGGCCGAGACCGTGTAGGGCTTTATAGATCATCACCAACACCTTGAACTTGGCTCGGCACGCTATCGGCAGCCAGTGCAGAGCTCGGAGCACAGGTGTAATATGCTCCCGGCGACCCGTCCCCGTAAGAAGACGAGCCGCCGCATTTTGCACCAGCTGCAGCCTCCGAACCAAGAACAAGGGAAGCCCCACGTAGAGCGCGTTACAGTAGTCGAGCCTCGAGGTGACGAAGGCATGGATGAGGGTGGCCAGGTCCGGGCCGGAGACAAACGGACGCAGCCTACGTACTAGATATAGCTGGCGGAAGG
>QEPC01012495.1:1216327-1253639 GCA_003113815.1 Sphenodon punctatus | reverse complement strand
CTTCAGTCTGCTCAGCCGCATCCACTCCGCCACGGCCTCCAAACATTGGGAAAGCAACGAGATAGCAGGGTCTGGGTCAGTAGAAAAAGAGAGGTACAGCTGAGTATCATCAGCATACTGGTGACATCGCACCCCAAACCTTCTCACGACCTCCCCCAAGGGCTGCATATAGATGTTAAACAGTGGAGACAAGTTGTTGGTTTGTGCAGGATAAGTGAAGAAAATGATGCTGAGGCAAAGATCCTGCAATATAAACATGTGGCTATCTGAATTTCATGATGGGTATAGAATGAAATATTGAAGAGAAATATATTTTCCTGTAGCTTGTGACAGAACAGTCATTTTCATATTAAGTTTGAAATATTTAGCTGATGAAACTATAAGGTCTACTGAATAAGGTCTACTGAACTGAGCTTGGATTGGGGGTCTGGAAATCAGAAATGTCCAAAGCTCTAATTGAAGATTTATTTATTTTAAATAAATCTTCTCCAAAGACACAAAACTTTGGAGAAGATTTATTTCTCCAAAGACTCAAGGCAGCTTACAACATCAAAAATCCAGCTCCCATTGAAGTCAATGGCTAAACTCCCATTTACTTGTATGAAGCTGAATCGCACTCATAAAATACATTAAAATCCAATATCATCCCAACCAACCACCTACCCCACCCTTTATCCCCACCTGCCACCTATCAGTCCTCCTCTTCAAACCTTTCTACCTTATCCCACCCAACCCTATTCCTGCTTGCAAAATGCCTGGCCAAACAAAAAGGTCTTATATCTCCTCTGGAAGATGAACAGGTTTGGGCTTAGCTGGACCTCCAAGGGGAGGGAGTTCCATAATTGCGTGGGGTAGCAAACACTAACACCTCCCTGAGTGCCCTCATTGTAGCAACCTCATGGGCAGTTGGCACTCACAAGAGGGCACCCTCGGAGGACCTCAGAGGCAACGCTGGGACATAGGGGAAGAGTTGGTCTTTCAGATACCTGGGGCCCAAGCTGTTAGGGCTTTATGGGTTAAAACCAGCACCTTGAATTGTGCCCTGAAAACTGTTGGCAGCCAGTGCAGAATCTGGAGCACTGGTGTAATGTGTTCCCAACAACCCGTCCCACCGAAGGAGAGTTGCTGTGTTCTGCACGAGCTACAGCTTCTGAACAGTCTTCAAGGGCAGCCCCACACAGAGTGCATTGGAGTACTCTAGTCTTGAGGTTACCAAGACATGGATGATGGTGGCCAGATCCAAATCTAATTGAAAAGGTCACAGTCTTCTCACCAGATCAAGTTGGTGAAAAGCACTCCTGGCTACCTCCGCAACCTGACAACCCAGGCGCAGCAGTGGATCCAAGAGAACCCCAAGGCTGCGAACCTGTGTTACCAACAGAGGCTGGACCCCATCAATAACAAGGGTTCCCACTTTCCCCAGGCCACAAGATCAGCCAACCATTATCACATCAGTCTTGTCTAGATTCAGCTTTAATCAGCTTGCCTGCATCCAGTCCCCAACAGCAACTAGGCACTGAGTAAGCACTGAGACTGCAGAACCTGGGTCAGATGAAAAGGAGAGAGAAAGCTGGGTGTCATCTGCATATTGATGGCACCTCACTCCAAATCTCCAAACAATCTCACCCAGGGGCCTCAGATACACATTGAACAGGAGTGGGGACAAGATGGAACCCTGTTGGACCCCACAAGGGAACTCCAGAGGGGATGACGAGCTGCCACCCTCTGGGTCCTCCCAGCCAACCGTGTTAACAGCACTCCATGGTTAACGGTATCAAAGGTCATCAATCTAACAAAATCAGCAGGGTACAATTTCTCCTATTGATTTTCCAAGCAAAGATAGTCAACCAGGGCCACAAGCGCAGTCTTGGTGCCATGCCCAGGAAGAAATCCTGACTGTCATGGGTCCAGGCAACTGACAGCATCAAGATATACCCAGAGCTGCAAGGCAACCACCTGTTCAATAACCTTCCCTAAAAAGGAGAGGTTAGAGACAGGCTGATATTTGGCAGGGGAGTCCACATCAAGAGTTGGTTTCTTGAGCAGGGCGCAGATGCCTGCAGTTTTGAGGCCAGTTGGGCACCCTGCCTTCCCTAAGGGAAATTCAGGGGCAGTGGGCCCTCTAGGGCAGCAGGGACAATGCCCCTTCTGCTCCCCCCCAGGACGCCCCCGGCCGGCAGCAGCTTAAAAAAAAACAAAAAACCCCACCAAAAATGGCTGCGTCGGCATTGCGCTGAATGTGCGCAGCCACCTCGAAGAACCTTGTTTAGAGAGGCAGAGACCTTCTGAAGGTTTCTGCCTCTCTAAACAAGGTTCTTCAAGGTGGCTCCGCACATTCTTACTGGTTGTGTGCGTGCGTGCACACACAACCAGTGACTCACCCCCACCCCCCTGAAGGCTTCCTAAGGAAGCCTTCAGGGTCAAAAGGGAGGCGTTCTCCCTTTATGCGGAGTGGGCAGCTAGAAGAGCTGTCCATTCTGCAAAAAGGGACCCTGCAATGCAAGAGTGCCTCAGGGGGGCACTCTTGCATTGCAGGGGCTGGGCAGCGGGAAAGTTCATACTGGGGCGCCCAATAGAGGCACCCCCGGTATGAACTAAGAGCTGTGCACGCGTCAGCAGCTCCCAGCCCCCTGCACAAGCTGGGTCCCAGCCTGTGCAGGGGGCTGGGAGCTGCTGACGCACGCACAGCTCTTAGCCTCCCTGAGTTCCTTCCTTCCTTCCTCCCTCCCTGCTGAATTCCAGCAGGGAGGGAGGAAGGGACTCGGGGAGGCTGAGCCTCTCCGAGTCCCCCCAGAATGCAGGTGGTGGCGCTGAGGACGAGAGGTCAGGACTCGGCCCCACCATGGTTGGTAAGTAAATTGTGGGGCACGGGGTGGGGGGAGTGCGGGCACGCAGGGGTTCCCTGGGAGGGGAGTGGGGGGCTAGTGGGTTAGAGCAGGGGGATGCGTAGGTGGGAGCCAGGACTCCTGGGTTCCCTGGGAGAGGTGTGGTGGGCTAGTGGGTTAGAGCAGGGGGATGCTCCAGGGAACCCAGGAGTTTTGGCTCCCCCCTGGATGGGTGGGTTGGAGCCAGGACTCCTGCAAATTAGGTGGCAAACTCATCACAGCAGGCAGCCAATGACTCTTAACTCCAGGTGGAGACAGTCAGGATTTAATAAGCTATTCCCCATCCAGAAGAACTCTGTTGGATGGCACTTTGTAGACACAATGGTGGCAGAAAGGAAAGCTTTCTTTGCTGCCACCACAGCATAGTCCTTCAAAAAGAGTCTATGCTGCAGTCAGCCGGATTTGGCATGAGTTGAACACCGCTTGCGCTCTAACTGCCTATCCTCTCGCTTTAGTCTCAGGTCCTCCATATACCAGAGAGACCTGTTCGCGGAGGGAGAAGACACCTGGGTACTAATATCAATAGCCTGGGTCAGAATGTCATACCATAAATTAACCAGAGCATCGACAGGGAGGCTGGCAAAGTCAGTGGGTAAATCCCCCATAGTTCTTGAATCCTATAGGATTCATTATTCTCGGGGGGTGGACCATCCTAACCAGTCCACCACCCTGATGGGGGCAAAGGAGAGTGGGGATCCGGACCTTCAGAATGTAATGGTCTGACCACGATAGTGGTGTCCTAGCAAGAGCTCCAATAACTGGAACCCATGTTTCCAGGCCAGTACAAAACATAAGGTCCAACCTGTGTCCAGCCTCATGTGTCAGGCCAGATATTATCTGAGATAGGNACTGGGAGCCAGGGCTCCTGGGTTCCCTGGGAGGGGAGTGGGGGGCTAGTGGGTTAGAGCAGGGGGATGCGTAGGTGGGAGCCAGGACTCCTGGGTTCCCTGGGAGAGGTGTGGTGGGCTAGTGGGTTAGAGCAGGGGGATGCTCCAGGGAACCCAGGAGTTTTGGCTCCCCCCTGGATGGGTGGGTTGGAGCCAGGACTCCTGCAAATTAGGTGGCAAACTCATCACAGCAGGCAGCCAATGACTCTTAACTCCAGGTGGAGACAGTCAGGATTTAATAAGCTATTCCCCATCCAGAAGAACTCTGTTGGATGGCACTTTGTAGACACAATGGTGGCAGAAAGGAAAGCTTTCTTTGCTGCCACCACAGCATAGTCCTTCAAAAAGAGTCTATGCTGCAGTCAGCCGGATTTGGCATGAGTTGAACACCGCTTGCGCTCTAACTGCCTATCCTCTCGCTTTAGTCTCAGGTCCTCCATATACCAGAGAGACCTGTTCGCGGAGGGAGAAGACACCTGGGTACTAATATCAATAGCCTGGGTCAGAATGTCATACCATAAATTAACCAGAGCATCGACAGGGAGGCTGGCAAAGTCAGTGGGTAAATCCCCCATAGTTCTTGAATCCTATAGGATTCATTATTCTCGGGGGGTGGACCATCCTAACCAGTCCACCACCCTGATGGGGGCAAAGGAGAGTGGGGATCCGGACCTTCAGAATGTAATGGTCTGACCACGATAGTGGTGTCCTAGCAAGAGCTCCAATAACTGGAACCCATGTTTCCAGGCCAGTACAAAACATAAGGTCCAACCTGTGTCCAGCCTCATGTGTCAGGCCAGATATTATCTGAGATAGGTCCATGGTTGTCATGGCGGCCATGAACTCCTGCTCTGCTCCTGATAGGCTAGCCTCCGTGTGTATGTTGAAATTGCCCAGAACAATCAATCTAGGCAGACTTTTATTGTCAACACTACCTCTGAGACCAGCTCGGCTAGAGCAGTCAGGGAGTCAGCTGTGCATCGGGGTGATCAGTACACCAGCAGAATCTCCAATCTGTCCTGGTCCTCGAACACTAGGTGGACACACTCTGTGTTGGACACGTCAGAAATTGGATACCTTCAATAGACCAGATTATGTTTATGGCTACTCCTTTCCACCCCAGCCTCCAATCCTAGGCTGATGCTGCACCGGGTACATGGCCAGCACCATCTGGGCCAACACAGGCCCCAAAGCCTCATCCAGCCAGGTCTCGGTAATGCATACGAGGTCAACGGTGTCATCCTAGATGAGATAATGGATGGCGATTGTTTTGTTAGCCACTGACCTCGTATTAAGCAGCATCAGCGACAGATCAGAGGCTCCACTGACCTCAACCTCCAAATATCCCAAGGCAGGAGGAGAGGAATCCATGGGAATAGACACCGTTGACCTCGTATGGTACTCACCCCTGTACCCATGATGATATTCCCGCCCCCGTTCGCCATAGCTCCCCATGCCCAGCGCAACCCCAGTTGGTTCCACAACTGCTTCAAACGTACACACACACCCCGATGGCACAACAAGAACCAGACATCCCCAGAGAGGTATTGGCCAGGGAGGCAGGCAGGAAACCCACCCTGCCCCCCTTCTCCCTCCTACTTCTACCTGTACCCCTCTCCCCCCCCCCCCTCACATCGGGATGTGTGGTGTGGCATCACTCCCCAACATCATTCCAGATTCCACGTGCCCATACCTCCCCCTCACATCCTTCAACCCCACCTCTGCCAATACCCCCCCTCACACAGGGTTGTGCTACCCCCACCCTCAAACTGTTCCAAGCCTCCTATGCCCATACCCCCCTTCTCACAGGTGGCATCCACCCCCACCCCCCAAATCCCTCCACACTTCTCTCCCACAAGGCCCATACCACACAGCCACTCCATCTACCCACCTCATCCCCCCTCTTAAAACCAATATACTAAAAAACTCAAGGTAACCTTTACCCTTAATTTGGTGTGGTGGTGTATTCCACAAATAACTTCATTTCTTTGGTTTTGCTCCTTCATCTGTAAAAGGGGAGTTTAGTTTATAGGAGTGCGGTAAGGATTATTTAGCTGAGGCAGTGATTCCCAAATTGGGCATCCTGCCTCCCAAGGCTGGTGTGAGACTGAGTAAAAGTCAGGACTGGAAAAGAGCAGACCGCATTGTACATATTCCACTGTCTCCTGTCAGTGCTCATGCATAGTCTCTCTCTTCCCAGCGCCGTTCTTGGTTTCCCTCCTCCCCTCGCCTTCCCCAGGAGAGTCTGTTGCTAGAAGAAGCAAAGGAGCTCCCAAGTCCGGCTGTGTCTGTGCTAGGACTAGCACTGAGAGGAAGGGCCCTGTGCAGGGAGGTGAGGACAGGGGGAGACATGCTGTACCTCTGGCTCCCTGTCAGTTTTGCCTACTAGGGAGATAGGACTAAAGAGAAGGTGACTGACCGGCTTCATCCTTTGTTTCTTTGCTCCCCCAGGGGAGAAGTGCCTCCTTCTTTCTCTCATAACCCCCATTGCTTCTTTTTGTCTTTTCACAGTCACTTCCAGGCTGCACAACAATTCCCCCAAGCTTAATTGTTATCTAAGTTTTTTTTAATCATATATTTTATTTTTAAATTAAGCTTAGGGAAGGTTTTTGTAGATAACTTTGGCCACACATCCCGGCACCATAGGATAATGTTTGGGAACCACTGAGGGTTAAGAGTGGTAACATGAAATGGTCCCATGCAACCTGTCTGTTCTTGCTTATATAGTTAAGTCGGTCATTTTCTTTCTCTAGTTATCAAATCATAGTCATGTAGTCAATAATGTATTTTCAAAATAGGTAACTATCCCATTTCTTTTCCTTTTCCCCAAATGTTTAGGAATGGGAGTTCACAGAGAAGGACAGTGGAAGTAAAGGAGCTTTAAAACCATCTAACCTAAATGCTGCCCTAGTTTTTTTTTTTTTTTTAAACTTAATTGTCCACCTTCCTTTTTTGTCTCCTTCCATCCCATTCTGGGTTTCTACCACTTTTTCATTTTTTTCTCTGCCGCTGTTCTTTCCTCTTCCTGCATTACTGCTCTGAGCAGCCACACTAGTTTCTTTTCATTGTTTTAATACTTGTAGATTGCTGTATCTCCTCCCCATCTCAGTACTTTGTTGTATCTCCATAGTGTCTTTGTAGACTCTCTTTTGCCTCCTTCTTCTGAGAGGCAATAGAGACAAAGTAGCAGTGATATCTTTTATTGGACCAATTTCAGTTGGTGGAGGTAAGCTTTCAGACCTCACAGGGTCCTTCGTTGGGCAAGTCTAGGGTTACAAAAAAATTTGCCTGACAAAGGACACTGTGAGGTTCAAAAGCTTGCATACTTCCACCAACTGTAGTTGGTCCAATAAAAGATATCCCTTTACTATTTTGTCCCTATTGCCTATATTTGGGACCAACAGAGCAAACCCTATTTTCTCCTACTTCTGAGGCTCTTTTCCTTGCATTGTGATTCCTTTTTCTTTTGAAGGAGTTGCCAGGACTTGAACTTCTCTCTTGCTGCCCCAAGTCTGTCCAACAGCGAGTTCCTTGCACTGAGTCCCTTTCCCCGTTTGTAGGTGCATTTGAAAGTACAAAGCTGGAGCTGGCTCAGTATTGTTTAGCCTGCTGATGATTTTGCCACTCCTTGATACTTTCACTATGTGGCTGCCTCAGAAGCAGAGCAATACAAAATTACTACAGTAGATTAATCATGGGTATGGGCTTCATCAGTATTCACATTAAGCTTTTCTAGGATTCCTGAGGTTCTATAGAGACTGCACTTTCAATGTTAATTATGGGGTGGGGAATCCTAACTTTATGAAATATTTTAACACGTCGATGGAAAAATCTCCGTGCAAACGAAAGCAAGTACATGTGTTACATTTGATATATTTAAAGGGATAGAAAATATAAAAATAAATACCTTCTATCCAGTGGATAGTCAGAAAGCAAACCAGTAATTACAGATGATCAAATCTTTTATCTGGTATCCAGATACACTAGTGGCATTTGCAGTCCCTGTTCTAATTACTTTTTTAAGCCAAAGACCGCTTATAAACTTGGTAATGCTCTAGCAGGGGGAAACAAAAACAAATTTATCCTGGTTTTTAATTATACCTGCTTTAAGAAATAAGATGAGGCTACTAGTGTATGCATCTAAAGTAATGAAATTCAAAGTGTTAAACATTTTAATGTGGTTCTTATGCTTTCTGCAGGTTGGGAATCCGCGTGTTGAGCTCACCCTGTCAGAACTTCAAGATATGGCTGCCAGACAACAGCAGCAGATTGAAAATCAACAGCAAATGTTGGTTGCAAAGGTAAAAACAAACAGAGCTGCTTCTTGTTTCTACCAAAAAATAAAATAAAATAGGAGAATAAATTTATCTGCTGGGTAAATGCATCTAAATACAATCACTATAGAAAGCTTCCCTTAATTATCTTTAGACATGGTATATTATGTAGTCATATGCATTTTATGTGCTAGACTAGCTTCAAAATACATTTAGAGCCTAATTCTCTTCTATGCTTTATATTTAAACTCATTCATTTCAATAGAGCAGTTTCAGGTTTTATACTAGTGTGTGATCAGAATCAAGCCCATTGTAAACAAAGGGTGAAATTATTTCTCCATTGGCATCAAGAGACAAACCTACAATTAACTTAATTGGAATTGGCATTTTTACCCAAAGCATGCTTAACTGGTCTGTAGGAATGAGATCTCAGAGTTTCTGTATACTTGAGCTGTATAATGTAAACATAAGGAAATAAATACATCTTTGGGGTTTTTATTTGTGTGCACTTCCTGATATTTTTATGGTGGGTGCTGCAAAATATACAGTATGCCCTGTACCAAACTGAAGTGAACTTAGAACGATTCAAGTGTTACTTGCCATTCTCTAAAGAAAATTGGATTTGGGTTTTAGGGAGGAACTCTTTTTCTTGTTTGGTCAGGACAAGGGCATTCCTTTAGAGGCCTGGAACTTTATCTTATAGTAGATCTCCTTATCTTACCCTGTTTAAAATCCTTTACGGGTCATTGTTTCCTGTGGGAAATTGAGTAATGGTGAGTTGGAAGCCATTTTGTTGCAGCAGGAAGTGTTTTCCGGGCTGCAGGAAACAAATGTTGAAGGAAGCTTCACAGATGTCTAGGAGTGAGTGTTCTGGCTTGAATTGTTCTTACTTACATATGTGGTTTGAGTTAATAGCTTCAAAAGCTGTTGCTTTGTTTTTTTAAAAATACAGATTGTGCAGATACAAACTTTATATACCAAGTTCATTGAGGGATACATTTTAAAGAAAAGTTTAGTGTTTGGGAGCAAATCTATTTTTCTTAGGTTGAAAAGATGCAGGCAAGAAAACTGCCTAATATGAAACACAAGCATTTTTTTAGATTGTAGATGGATATTTGGTAACATTCTTCTAAATTAGACTACGTGAATATATGTTCTCTTTGTCTGGATAGGAACAACGTTTACGTTATCTGAAGCAGCAAGAACGCCGTCAACAGCAATCTATTTCCGAGAGTGAAAAGCTTCAAAAACTTAAAGACCGAGTGGAGACCCAGGAGACAAAGCTGAAAAAAATTCGTGCCATGAGGGGACAAGTGGACTATAGCAAAATCATGAATGGCAATCTATGTATATATAGCTTTTTCAAATTTCCATAATTCATTTTTCGAATAGTTCTTTGTGCTGTACTAACATAGTTGTACAGCAGCATGATGATGATGCATTTCATATCTGTTCCCTTTTTCGAAAGAGTGTCTTTTAGCTAGAACATATTTATGTATTTTGTGACTTTTAGGAAGTTACTAACTATGAAATGAGTTAATTACATTATGCAGTAGTGATTTTGCTGATGGAGAAATTTCTGTATCTAACACAAATATGGTGGAACTAATTTACTATACTGTAGTTCTCTTGGCAGTCTGTTTTGATCATGAAAATATGCAGAAAACGTGTAGTTATTTGTCTTTGATTTTGTTGATTCTAGCTACTGAAATTGAGCATATCAGTACCATGTTCCAAGAAAAGCAGCAGGAGTTACAAGCAGCAGTATTAAAAGTGGATCAACTCACTCAGCAATTGGACGATTTAAGGAAAGGAAAATTGAATGGATTCCAGTCTTACAATGGACAAATGACAGGACCTGCAGCTGTAGAACTAAAAAAGTTGTACCAAGAGCTGCAGGTAAATAAAACGTTTTACACAAGGCCTATAAGATTAACAAAAGTAATATTCATATAGTAGTGTCAGAAGTTGATGATATTTCCCAGTACCAAATGCGCTGTTGTAGTATTATGTGGATTAGTTCTTAAGGGTCATAAAATGTGTAAATCGGGTAAAAGGCACGCCATTAGTTTTAAACCATTGTGTTAACATCAAAGATGTTTATAAGTAAACTGTATAGAAATTTAAAAGAAAATTACCCAGCAGCCAAGAAAACTGAACTCTAGAAGCATTTTGAATGTAGGAAGGTACGCTCAAATTTTTATGCAGTCTCCAAACAA
Organism: Sphenodon punctatus; assembly: GCA_003113815.1. Classification (NCBI taxonomy): domain Eukaryota; kingdom Metazoa; phylum Chordata; class Lepidosauria; order Sphenodontia; family Sphenodontidae; genus Sphenodon; species Sphenodon punctatus. Next base: position 1,243,374 of record QEPC01012495.1, on the reverse strand, counting down.
ATTTTCAAAACTAAATACATTTTAAAAAAAAACCTTTTTGTGTGCTAGTACATGGAGCCAATGACCTACCATAGGGTATTTTCAGACGTTACGAGATCACAGTGAACCACGGTGAATACCCTCCTGTGGTCACTGTGTCTCGAACGTCTGTTTGGCGGCCGCCAGATGTTCGCCACGGTCAATCCTCACATGGGGTCAATTTGAACCACGCTTCCCGGGCTAGCCGGGGGAATGTCCCGGGAAGCGTGGTCAAAAAGATCCCCAGCGTGACGGGGTGACCCCAGCGGGGAATGAATGGGTTGTTTTCGGTACAGGGCCAAGCGGCCCCGTAACGTCTGAAAACACCCTAAGACTGCTTTCACAGGTGGGCAGTATGATTAAAATGGTACAAAACACAAAAACGTGCATATGGTATGATCAAAAATACAAAGGGGTTACTTGAATACACAAGCCTGACCTGACTATGTTTGTAGCAGAAATATTTAAATTGTTAAAGTACAAATACAACACTAGCATGCAGCTTCCCTGTATGTAGAACCCATGTGCATTGCCTATTCCTTTGCTGCCAATGGAGAAAACAGAGTGGGTGTTCACAAACGTGACAGCGCTGCCGTCCTCTTGCGTGGAGGTGGGCAACCCATGGCTGGTTTGGCTCCGGCCTTGGGAACACACATCCCCCTGACCTCACCTGGCTGGGGAGGGAAAGCTGGCGGGAAGCGATGCGTGGATGGTCAGCTCCACCCCCGTGATGCGGCAGGTGCCTTGCCCCCTGCCATGATGGGCAGCCATGGCGACCCCTGGTGCTGGGCCAGCGGCTGCACAGACAAATGCGCTGGCCCACCTGTGTGGCTTGGGGTGCCGGACGACGGGCCCGGTTTGTTCCAGGGCCACATTTCTGGCCTGGTCACCAACCCTGCCAGGGTTTGAACTGGAACAAATGTATGGGGCTCGGCGGTGGAGCAGAGCGGGCCAGCATTATGTGGTTAATACCCAGTGAACACAGGTCCCTGCCTGTATGCCTTTTTTTCCTAAATAGACCTTTATATTTTTGCTTGTTTAAATGTATATCCCACCCTTCCCCAAAGGCTCAGGGAAGGTAGCAACTTATTAAAAACCCTAAAAGTTAAAATGCCCCCAAAATATTATTTATTTGCATTAAATCTATATGACTTACTAGTGTAGGCCTTGCTCCACTGGATATGTGGTGCACTGGTGCTGTACCTGACTGACTCTGGGCTCCAGGCTGCCTGCTATAGTAAGGGTTTTCCAATGAGATGTTACCATGCATGGCCACCCAGTAACCACTTCTCTCTCCGCCCGTGGCAATGGGCGCCCACGCATCCCCGGCCCATATGAACTGGGGCAGCCACACACGCCAGCAGACAGGTCCCCCACTCACAGGCACAGTTGGGACATGTCAGTTTCAAAGACCAGCCTGGCACGCGTCCCCCATGGTCTGAGGCAGGGGAGTGCGAGGTGGCTGCCAAGGCAGCCACGCTGGGAGCCATCCATTAGAATCCCCCCCCCCCCCCCCAATTCCACCTGAGCGGCTGCTCTGCAGCTGTACCACTCACCAGTTAGGGATGCCCTCCCCCCACCCTGTCTTGCTCGTTTAAAAAACCCACTGAGAAGAGGGTGAGCTCTGCATTTGCAGGGCTTTAAATCCAGTGAGAGATTTGGGGATGGGGAAGGGAGTTATCCAAGCCATGTTACGTTTCTTCTTCTCCTCTAAGTGGAAGGGGGCTGCAGAGTGCTCTGCATCTGGAGCTACCAGGCTTACGCCTAAGGGTTATCTGCCCATTATGCTCAGCACAGTGAGGGATTCCCATTGCCAGATAGTGCAGCTCCCCTGCCCCATCTGGAGGATCGGTTCCTAATAGCTGAAGTATTCTACTTACTTTTGGGTTTTGGCTCACACTCATGAAATGACAACTCTGCCAATTTAACAGGATTTGGTTTTTTGTAAATTTGTTTATTGTTTCTGTATTAGAGATGCTAGCTGTAATAAATACAGATAACTCTTTTTGGAAGTCTCACACCATTGAGAAACATACATTTTTATCCTTCCTTTTTAGCTCCTTAATCTCCACAATAGCTTAACATGTCTATATTTTATTTTATTTTTTAAAAGGGAAGTTTTTAAGGAATACTTCATGCAATTGCCATGTTCTCAGAAATACATGGAACTTTGAAGTGGAGGATAACCTCATTTGAAATGTACAGGCTTATAAAAATCTAAAGCGGAGTAATTTTCCTCACACTTTCATAGGAAATACTAGTGCCCCTTTTCTCTCATTACTTAGGTGCATCTCCATTTCAGAAATAATTTTAAATGGCAAAAATGCTTTAAGAAACGGCTGTGATGTCTCTTCAGCTGGTGGTCATGTTACCGATGCATTTGTCAAGATTTAAATTTGCCTCAGTTTCTCTATATGTAACATCAACATGAGAAGTGGAAAACTGGGACAAACTATCAGAATTATTGAAGTGCCAGAGAGAAACAGTGGGGAATTGAGAAAAATAATTATGAAGAACACCATGATTGAGTAAAATGTGTAGAGGTAACCCACCACCAAAGCAATGAGAAGCCTTCTGATTAAGTCTTCCCCCTAGTCCCCATGTAGAAAGGAAAATTGACACCTACTCTGTGCATCATCAGTTCAGTTAGTATCCCTTTAATGTCTTAAGAATTTAATTTTATTTATTTATTTATTTATTTATTATACAGTTTTATACCCCACCCCTTCTGCAAAGCAGCTTGTGGCAGCTTACAATTTAAAACAAAAATATAAAACATGTAAAATACAAATATAAAACCACTTTAGGGGGGAGCAATAAAATTATAAACGTAAAACAACCCCGCCCCCATCCCATCCCTCCCTCCCTCTCTCATACGTCCCCTCCACCAAATGCCTGGCGGAACAGCCAGGTTTTACAAGCCTGACGAAAAGTCAGCAGGTCCGGGACCAGGTGAGCCTCCTCCGGGAGGGAGTTCCACAGCCAAGGTGCGGACACCGAGAACGTCCCCTCCATAGCGGCCCCCCAATTTACTCAGGGGACCTCCAAGAAGGCGCCCCCAGCGAACTGCAGGGGCCGATCAAGGAGCCGGGGGGTGAGGCGGTCCCACAGATAGGTCGGGCTGAGGCCATGTAGGACTTTAAAGGTGAGAACCAACACTTTGAATCGGGCCCGGAAGAAAATAGGCAGCCAGTGCAAAGAATTTTCATGGGGAAGTGGAAACACAATTGGAAGCATAGCTTTTGACATTGGGATGCTAACTTCTTTTGTTTATTAAAAAAATCTTTAACACTCTTATGTTTTTAAAATTGCATGTAACCCAGTTTGCTTAAACCTTTTTTGTTTTTTCTAATTTTATATGATTGGTTTTCACTTCATTGTTCCTTTGTGAAACATTTTTATGCTTAGATGCTTCAGCCAATTGTAAATTTGGTTGCTTACTACTAATACCTAGGGCCATAAATTGCTTACTAGAAAAAGAAAGCATGTTCTATCTGCATTCAAGCACAGCTGTTACGTAACTTTTATCTAACAGGCTATGTAAAAAGTGTAAGACTTAGGCCCAAAAGTGTAGTTGATCTACTCCACTTTGTATCTTTAAAAAAAATCTGCTGAATGTGAAATAGTGTCTACTTTAACTAATAATCATTGTGGTTTTTAAAGATTCGTAACAGGCTTAATCAGGAGCAGAACTCCAAGCTTCAGCAGCAGAAGGATCTTTTAAACAAGCGTAACATGGAGGTGGCTATGATGGACAAGCGAATCAATGAGCTGCGTGAGCGTCTGTACAAGAAAAAACTTGAGGCACGTCAAAAAGAAAACATTCCTGTAAGATAAACTATTAAAAGGGCCACATTTCAGTGATTTTAACAAGCTGCTGCAACTTAACAAAGTATTTTTTTTCTCCAGCTCAAAACTGGAACTAGCTGCAAAGCGTTACTTTTTAGAAATTGTAATCTATAGAAATCCAGAACTTTTCAGGATTTTCACAGACATTAAAAAAAAGTAGAATGCAACAATTGGCTAGTTGTAAAACTTGTTAGTGTTCTTCAGGGGGAAAAACCATTTAAGGTTTGCAACAGTTACAGTAATATGGAGATATAAAATTTAGGACTATGTTCCAGGGCGAAAGTTAGTAGTTTGGATTAATAGTAAAATATTGGTTCCTCTGTATACACTGCTATGCCTAGGGTAGAAAGAAGACTTATTTTAATAGTTTGATAATGTGGAATGTAACAGCTGCGTTAACTTTTGAGCAACTTCGTTAATGTTAGTGCTGCATCTTAGACTGACTATACCAGTTGTACATGGTGGGTAAAAACAAACATGACGGCGGCCTGCTATGGTCCTCCTGGGCCAGGGACTCGTCTGTTGTCCCGCCGCCAGATTTTGGCCACAGCTACCCTGGGACAGGTAGGCGACTGGCCCAGAATGCTCCCTCTGGAGCATCCCAGACAACCCTGCCACAGCTGCCCATTGTAGCGATGCTGGGAGAAGCGCAGGGCTTGGCCGCCTGCACGTTTGTTGTGCTCCCTGGCCCTACTCATGGTGTGGGAGCAATGGGACAGCTCTCGGGCCCTCTGGCGTCACAGGCACATCTCCTGCTACCCACCAACCTAGGGAGTGGTGGCTGTGCTCTTCTGCCCTGGGTTGGGCCTGGGAGCTGCTTCATCACCGGCCCATATGTGTTCACTCAGTGTTGCCAGGGAGGGGTGCGTGTCTTGGAAGCATATTTAGATGCCTCCTGGGCTCGAAGAAACATCGGGGTCGATCCCAAGCCGTGTGCGGTGCTGTGCGCACGCACACCACCACGCAGTTTGTACACATGCTGTATGCCCCGTGTCAGGGGTGTGCGTGGCTTGTGCATGCGCACTGCATGTGCTCTGCGCAACGGTCCCACCCACTATAGCTTTTCCCAACTTTCACTAAATAATGATAATAAAATAATAATAATTTTTATATAGCACCCCCCCGCCTCCCGTCATGGCATTTGAAGAGCTTCACATAACAATTTAACATAACTTTTTAATCCTCACAACAACCCTGTGAGGTACATTAGGTTGAGAAAATATTGTGACTGGTCACCCAGTGAGTTTCTGCCTAAGGTAAGACTTGAACCGGGGCCTCCCCCTACCGCCCAGTCCAGGTACTGCACACTTAGCCACTACACCACATTGCTCACCAACCTATGGCATTTGGAGGTGAAGAGAGCTTTTAAACAGAAATTAAAACTTTTGTGGGAAACTTCTTTAATGATTGAGATCTTGATACAGTTTTTTCCTGGTGGATTGTCAGTATTTCCCCCCCCCATCCCACCCCACCCCAATTTATGCTTGAGAATGAACACACAGGGTGTCCTGACCTTTGGGGGGTGGGGATCAAAGTATGAGCTGATTTGACTGCAGTGCAGAATTTTAAATTATTCTACCCTACTTTCTCTTTAAACATTTAAAATGTCTAGATAAATAGACATTCACACAACTTCTGATTTGTTGCCCTTTTAGTTAAATCGTATTAATGGAACGTCATCACCCCAGTCGTCCATGAGTGCTTCAGGTAGAGTAGCAGCAGTGGGACCTTACATTCAAGTTCCTAGTGCTGGCAATTATGCGGTACCAGTAGACCCAGTGAAACCACAGTCCCTCACCATTGCTTCTAGTGCAACGCATGGAAGATCAAAATCTGGTAAGTACTTGAGTATAATGGTGGTTAAATGTTTGGGAATGGGGAGAAGGGGTAAGGACTGGGTCACTGAAGATACCATTTCTTTTCTTGGAAGGAGTGTGCGGATTCACACTCAGCAGTACGCTTAAAAGCTTCAGTCATACGCAGCGCAGCATTCCCACGTGATGAATGACGCACAGCATTTGCATCCGCATTCCTCCTCCCAGACTTCAAAGCACGCTTCCCCGCATGTTGGAAAGCAATTTAACTCCTCTCATCTGGTTTGTGTCCACTGAGCCACACCCTGAGGGCGAGGTCAGAGGATCTGGCCCTAGAGGAGCACATGCCAAACAGCTGTTGGGGGGGATGAGTGCCCCCCATCAGCTGTTTGGTGGGCACCCTCTGACTGGGTGAGGGCATATCTCTGGGGGCCCCCCCATCAGCTGTTCAGAGGCAGCTCTTCCTAGAGGCCTGATCCTACTGAGCAGCAGGGGCTCAGGAGTTGTGTCCCATGTGGACAGCTCCTTGGGCCAACCAGAGGCGTGGAAGGACCTGTGCTGGCAGCACCACACCTGGGTTATGGGGGAGGGCCGCGTGTGTGAATAGCCCTCCCTGCCAACCTGAAGAGTGGTGACCGCAGTGGTTCAGCCTGGGGAACCGTCACGTCTGTTTTCACCTAGTGTCTGCTGTTAAATGCCAAATATTCACTTCTCAAACAGAACTAAAGACTGTTTTCTAAATATTCTACATGCAGGTAGGGGAACATAGTGCTTCCTCCTCTGGAACATTGTGGGGAAACTATGGAGACCACTAGGAAATAAAAAAAGCAACAAATGAGGGTTAAAGTTTCAGAGGGGTCTGCAAATATCTTCTAGCAGGCTGAGGTGTGTGGGTGCTGTTTTTCAAAGTGTACCCAAAGTTCATCTCCTTCGGATCATAGAGTACACATCAGATTTTGATAGCTGCCCACTTTCTAGAAGCCAGTGCAAATCCTTTCATAATCCCATTGGGGGGAGGCAGAAGGGGTGGACAGACTCCTGCACTGATACTCCTTGGGGAAAGTCAGATCAGCTCTTTATTATTTTAAAAAGGAACAAAATGACAGATTTTTCTGGCTTGCCTTTTGTTATACTTAAAACTTTTGTCACATGTAGAAAGGGACAATAATAAATTGCAGTTTATGTGCAAAGAACATCTTGCCATTTACATTGTTGAGTTTTTAGATTGTATGTACTTCCAGTACTGTTTTATTTGTATTTAAATTCACCTGCATGGAGCTTTCAGATTGTAAAAAAATGTGTTATACATTTAAATAAAATAAATCACAAGATGAATTTTGAAAAAAAGAGCTTGCTTTGAAAACATTTTCTACCTACAGCCAGAAAAAAATCAAATCTGTTTTAAATTTTGTCTCTGGTTGTTTATTTCTGCATTTTCCTATTCTATTTCTTTCATTGTCTTGTTGTCCCTCCCCATTTCTTCTTCTCCCCCCCCCCGGTGTTCCCTGGATCTGCCTGGGCATCTCCTCTGTGTAGAGACAGACTATGGGTGTGTGAAAAAATTTCCAGGCACCTGGAAGATTTCTGATTTAGACCTTATAGTGGATCCTGTTCTGTCACCTCCCACTTCCTCTCTTCAGTCTGATGTTCACAGTGTCATCCGTCCGAAACCTACTCTTTCTGACACCCTGCACTGTGAGTCTGTGAGAGATCTTTAGCAAGCTAAAAAAATTAGTTTTTAATATGGCTATCTGAGCTCTTGCATACAGATGCGTATTAAACACAATTTTAAAGAATTGTGATATGACCTAGTGGGTACTAAATAAATTTGATGGAATATATCTGTTGAGAGATCAATCCAGGCTTGAACACCTAAACTTACAAACAAATTTGCAAATTCATCTGCTGGACTTGGAATGGAGATGAGGTTGCTCTATTACCCCCTCGGGTCTAGTAATCTAGAATAAGGGAAAAAATGAAGACAAAGTATCTGATACTTTTAGTCTGGAGAATTCATAGCTGTCACGAAGCTGTAGATCAGAGCAAATTTACAATCTTGTGTAGACCTGACATAAGCAGGCTTGTTCTGTAGGCTCTGTCTTCTATTACACTGAGATCCAATCGATTTAAATTCTACTCCTGGTTTTGTAGTATGCTCATTATTTAACTGTGGGCAAATCTTTATTTTCCTAGTCTCGGCTTCCTCATCTGTAAAATGGAGAAAGCATTATTGTCCTGAATAATACCAAGTGCTTTACTTATAAATGACAAATGCTGTAAGACCCATGTTTAATATTAATGAAATCAGATACTTATGAATGATTTGTTTACGGTAATTGGTTAATGTTAAGAGCACATCTGTGAAATGGTCAGATAATTAGATGAAGACCTAAAAGTGTGTGGAAACTTTGAAAAGAAAATTGTAGAGATGTTACCAATTAGTCTTAGAAAAACAGCATGCCAATTTAATTAAATGATTCCAACTAGAAGTAAGAAGCAAATCAAAAGTTATTACACTTATTAAATAAGATTTAAAAATGGTGGGGCTTGATAGCAAATGTTATGACAGGCTAGACCACAGTGATAGGCTAGAAATTGCAGACATGTTTGTACATGTAACACAAGCTAAATTTAGTTCAGAGTGTTTGCTTTGATCTGGAGCTTGCTGTACAGTCTCTACTCCAAACAGGGATATTTAATTTTAAATTTTGGGAAGCTGATACCACTTTAAAATGCTGTTCCACTTTGAAAAATGATGTATAGCATATGATGATCTGTGTTTCTCTCAGATTTTGTTAGACATTATCTTACTGGGCTTCTGTTTCTCATCTTCCATTGCAATCCAGAGATAGAGTGTGGTTGCTGTGTTTGGTCCCAAGTGACAGAGAGACAAAGTGGTTCAGATGATATTTTTTACTGGACCAACTATTGGTGGAAATAAACAAGCTTTTGGGCCCTTCCTCAGGCATGTAGCTTAGCCAGTAGAAATATATAAACTGAGCAAATGTAGGACAGGTATCTAAGAGGGGGCATGGAATAGGTGAGAGTGGATAATACAAGGTGGCAAGTGGGGAGGGGGGTAAAGAGAGAGAGAGGTGCCAAACATTTTAAAACAGCTGTAAAATGATATATTGGTGTAGGAGACAAAGAAACAATAGGTAGTGGTTAACCACACAGAGGGGACAAACATATGGGTTGGGGGGTATAGTGGGAAACAGCATGAGCTGGAAAAATATGCCCCCTCATAGAGACCTGCCCTACATTTGCTCATTTTATATATTTCTACTGGCTCCGCTACGTGCCTTAGGAAGGGCCCTGTGTGGCCCGAAAGTGTGCTTATTTCCACCAGCAACAGTTGGTCCAATAAAAGATAGCATTCGAACCACTTTGTCTCTCTGCTTCTCATCTTAGAATTCCAAAAATTAATGTGTGTTGTCCTTGGAGTTTTGAGGCTTGAACATTTTTTTTTTATAGGCAGTGCAATTTTTTTCATGGAACTTATACATGGAGTTCTCTAGATGTGTATAAGCATGTTTAAGAGTGAAATGCATGCCCTTGTCTGCTGTGGCTTGACTTACCCCCTTAAGAAACAAGTTCATTGTTTCATTCTTTTTCTTTTAATTTCTAACATAAATCTGCCTTCCTACATTCAGTTTGAATTTTGGTTTAGAAGGTGCTGGTACTGCTCTGTGAACTTGAGGTTCTACTAAACCTTACCAAGAGTTAGAGAATGTCTGGGGCATAGCGTAGCATGTAGTGAGGGCTAACCTCATAGAAAATGTGCACTTGAAATGTGTGACTTTTCCCTTCTGGTTCTCTGTGTTCCCTAGATCATGGTCAGAAACGCAAGGTGAAAAATTCATGGACAATATCAGATCTTGATGTTGGGCCTGACTACAACTCTTCTTGGCATTCTGCAAACTATAAAGAACAGTTTTTAGACTGTATGTTGTATAAAGTGCTTTGGGGCACACTCAAAAAATCATCCTAATTTTAACTTTTAATTAACAGTCACAAAAGCTTTCTTATCCCAAATTAATTAATTTTCAATCAGATAAATCTACGGAATTTAACCTAGATTGGAAATGGAGATGTTAAATGTAGTTTTTAATTTTTTGTGACTAATCCAGGACAGATTAATTAAAACAGAAATCCAGAGATGATTTCTAGGATATACACACAAAGCATGTGACTTTCAAATAAGCAAATGATAGGAAATATCTCACATAAATAATCATGAGAGCAAGCATAGACAGATGTAGGAGGATGGACCAGTTTGTGATAGAGCAGCATTTTGCTGACTCCTACAATTTTGTCATGAGCATAAGTTTCTGGTCCTCATGGGTGGTTTTCCTTAAACAAATTTTTTTTTTTAATTAAAAAAAATTAAGAGCTTGACTCTATGGCTGCTGCATTGCCTAAAGGAACAGAAAGCAAAAGACGAGACTCCAAAATGTATTTTCCCCCCTTTATATCTCATGATTTTAAGCCAATTATGATTTTTGGGAGACAGACACCTATCTATGAACATTTGGGAGTGTCCACTTTGTGCAAGAGTGGGTTCCAGAATCAGATCTTTACTTGCCTAGAAATGTGATGTTTTACAAAGTGGCTCAAGCTTGTTGCACTAGGGTTTTTTTGTACCTAGTGTTTGGTTACTGATTAACATGAAGTAATTATTATATTTGTAAGGATTAGTGTGGACCAACCCTACTGTTCATGTAGGCATCAGCCATGGGTAGTTTATGCAAGGATTTTGCCAGGTAATTGGTTCTGCTAAGTAGAACTTCATCAAACTTGAGATGGCATTAGAGCTACTTTGGCGGGGGCTGGGAGGGTCTGCGAAACTTCAAAGAAGCTTGACAGGATGTATTCTTGTATAGTAAGATGACATGACACGTTTGGGTGTTTCTGACCTTCACTTGGTCTTATCAAGCTGGAGTTTTAATTCCAGTAAAATCTTCCTTAAAAAACCAATACCCAAGCCATTTTGATTTTCACCCTCTTGTCAAGAGAACGTGGAAGCCTCTTTCACAATCCATCAGTGTTACAACTGATTCCATACTTCCCTTCCAGGATCATCACAGAACATTTATTTAATTCATTTATTTATTAAAGCAAAGCTTTATCCACCCTATTGAGAGAATCTCAGAATTGAAAAGCGATCTCTTGCGTGACAGATCAAAGCACTAATTTAGAGTTGCTTTTAAAATGTAACAGCATAAGTCTACCCTGCTTTCATATAGTTTAATTTTTATCCTAGTTTTGCAAATGGCAAGTGAATGGTCTCCTCCAATTACTAAAATGGTGTGCTAAAGTAGTAAGAACTTAATCAAGTGCTGGCTGCTTCAATCTACATATGATTATACCTTTTTTTGCATTCAAAGTATAAAATATGCCTGTGGGTTGAAAATTTTCAATTGATTTATGATAAACTTCAGAGAAATGAAATCTTGAATGTGAAAGCACTATTCTAATCAGTTGAATAGTTGTGGAGAAGAAAGGCATTCAATCTAATTCCAGCAAATTAAAATCTCTCTAGGTAATTAACATGCTTGTGTTCCACCATGTAGCTACACTGGACATTTTCTGAGCAATTCGAACACATGAATCACTGGGAGCACAAGTCTGCTCACTGCTATAGGGTTGTAAATCTGAATAACTCTATTGAAGTAAAGGGAATTACTCAAGATTTACACTGGGAAAAAACATATAGAATTTTTCCCGTGCCTTGGTGAATCATCAAAATTGGCAGATACTGAATGATAATGGAGAACTCTTATTTGTAGACTCAGGCCATGTGATTGACAAACCACTTACTCCAAAATAGTCCCATAGGGAGTACTCTGGAGGAAGCAGTTTGTTGATCATGGAAAAAATCATTCTAGCATTTAGCAGCAGAAACTGCAAGTTTTATCCCCACAATTATGACAATCTGATTCATCAGAGTGGATTTCATTATTATTTCTTCATATCAAAGAAAGTAGCTTGTTATGCTTGATGATTGAGCTGTTATCTGCTGATTCAGAGACTAACATTAATGAGGTTATTTATTTGTTGACTTCCTATTAATCGTATTATGATTAAAAAATCTGAATGGATTCCACTTCAACTGTGTTTTGATTGTTTAGTGAAGAGAATGGCTAACCTTTTTAAATAACCCTCTTTTCCTCTGTTTAAAGCTAATGATGGAAACTGGCCAACGCTTAAACAGAACTCTACTCCTGTGGTAAAACCACCTCAAATCTCCAATGCCGACTGGAAGGAATCAAGCATGGATACAGCTTTAAAACAAGGAACTATATCCAGTCAACCCTTGCCATCTTCAATATTAGGAAGTGCTGATAAACTGGTGGGTCATGTCTCTGGGTTGTTTTTTCCCCATTTGTTTTAAAACCTGGAAACTTGCTCAGTGCCGTTTATAAACCTAGGCCGCGATCCTCAAACCACTAATTCCAGAGGAGGCCCACAGAGACTACTGCAGAGTAGGTGGGCTGTGGCCTGTGGCCTTAGTTTACAAAAAGAGAAAACAGACCATGTTTTTGGCCTCTCTGGAAAAGTTCGTCTCAGGGATTTGCATGTCTTACCACTTCCCTTGCATATTTCACAAACTTAACTAATAAAATTCTTCTTTCCTTCCTCTCTATCACAACTACAGCATCCTGCATATTCCAACCCACCTATTCCGATGTTCTCATCCTCTCCCATTTAAAATGTTGCATGTCCTCTTCTCTCACAGACACACAGGTTCACGGTGTACATTGCTGCTTGGCCTAGCCTCCTACTATTCCACCAACCACATTGCCACCCTCCCCTTGGGACATTTTCAGATCCACTCTAAAACAATCTATCTTAGCAATGTTGTCTTTGCACTGCTACTCAGTGGTCCGTAATTGGCTTAGATTGTAAGCAGAAGGGCTGAGAAGCAAGGCTCTTGTCTTTAAAGAGTCATTTAAATTTATTGTGCTATATTTTCGAAACAAATGTTTGGGGCCAGTTCTCAAACTACTAGGCACCCACATCTGAATATTATGCAAATACTGTTAATGTTTCATATTGATTTACTGCACTTGGAATTATCTAAAGTTCTCTGTCACTTCATAACTGTCTGGTTTGGGGTGGCTGTTTTGCTCGTGGTTCTTTTATTTACATCTGAGCTGGTGTTAGTCTGCCCCACTTTTCACTCATCCCTGTATTGCTGTTCATATTTAGGGCCTTGATATGGGGAAAGTGCCATCAACCATCCCTGGTGTCAGTAAGCAGCTGCCTCAAAACTACGGGACCTATCCAAGTCCTGTTCCCTTAGGAACAGGTTCAACCAATTCCCTGGAAAGGCGGAAGGATGGCAGTCTACCACGACCTGGTTCCAGCGTAAGCGGTCGGCAAAGACCTGTTCCGATCCCACCAGCAAGCAATGTACATCAGCCTAGTTCTTCACAACAAATACAGCAGAGAATTTCAGTCCCTCCTAGTCCCACATATCAACCTTCCAGTGCCCCCTTGTTTCCAGGTGGGGACGGGAGGCCTGAACTCCCATTAACTGTGGCCATCCGACCATTCCTAGCTGACAAAGGATCCAGACCTCAGTCTCCCAGAAAAGGACCACAAACCGTGAACTCCAGTTCCATCTACTCGATGTACCTTCAACAAGCAACGCCACCAAAGAACTATCAGCAGGCTGTATACAATACTCTAAACAAGTCAGTAAAAGCAGGTAGAATACATTTTTATACTGCTTATCCTGTTTCAAAAAAAATGTTAGATTATTTGGTGGTATAGCAGTGATATTGAGTCCCTTGTTACAATTGCTCGAAGGACCTGTCCGCCTGAACCTTTGCAGTAAGATACTTTGTCCGCTGCAGGTAAAATGCCTTGCTACTCAAGAGTGTGTGTGTGCCGCTGCTCTGGAACTTGGGCAGTTGCCCTGCAGCAACAAAGTAGCAATTCTGGAACTCCCGGAGCAGGCAAAGTGCCCTCATACAAATGATCATGAGAACCGAGGCTGCTTTCCCATGTTACCTTGAGCAGCGATGAGCAGCGATTCTCCTGGTGGCAAATCTCCCAGCTAGGAGCCGTATGGCGAGCTGTGTACGTGGGTGCAGGGGTTAAGAGCGTAATCCAGCCATGTCACGGGGTTGGATTTTGAGCCCTGTCATTGTAAGCAAAAAGCCACGGTACCCAGGAGATGATGCTTTAACCCCACACCCACGTGCCCAGCTCGCTGGAAGATTCCCAGCTGGAAGATCTGCCGTCGGGAGAATCGCTGTTTAGGGTCATTTCGGAAAGCAGCCAGAGTTTTCTTGTAAACCAGAGTCTTGTGTGAATAGAGGATCCATTTAAAAAAATCTTAACTGCATGGCCCCACCATTCTTTTTGGATCCCATTTGTAGTCAGCTGATGTGGCAAGCCTATGCAGAGGCTTGTTTTGTTTTTTGTTTGTTTAAAATAAATTAAGAATAGTATTCTAAATCTAATCCATCTATTAGATTATCAGGTAATCTCTTATGGTACCACCAATAGTAGTGCCTTGAGGGATTATTACATTTGTTCACAAGTAATATTTACAGGGTATCATTTATTCTTCTGGCAATTTTGTATTTATCCCTACGTGTAATGGTTGGATGAATATGTGATCATCCTATATGTTAAGAGAATTACTATTAAAAGATAACATCTTCCAGTGGCTGATCAAATTAGAGAATCAACTCATCTAAGGAACTATTGTCACCCTTTATTTCTGTATTAAGAATGAGTAGAAGCTAAGGCAACTGAGAGCTGCTTGAACACTCCCTCACTAATTTATTTTCTCCTCTTCAGTTTACGGAAAGCCTGTCCTACAGTCTGGCTCAACCTCACCCTCACCGTTACCGTTTCTTCATGGATCTTTGCCCACCCACTCATCCCAGCCTCAGCCTCAAAATGAGTTAGCTGAAAAAGATCAGGAACTGGAAAACATCCCACCATCTGGTGAAAATAGCAACGTAGAAAACATTCCTCGTCCTCTCAGTCCTACTAAGCTTACACCCATTGTGCACTCACCCCTTCGGTATCAAAGCGATGCTGATCTTGAAGCTCTTAGAAGAAAACTGGCCAATGCTCCTCGACCATTGAAGAAACGTAGTTCCATCACTGAACCTGAAGGTCCCAGTGGACCAAATATACAGAAGTTACTGTATCAGCGTTTTAACACCCTTGCTGGAGGAATAGAAAGTGCACCTTTTTATCAACCAGGCAACCCACAGGACTTTATAGGCATCTTGGCAGATGTTGATAATGGAAACACAGGCACCAATGGCAATATCGAAGAGCCTGTTGCTCTGCAACCTACAGTTCCTCTTCCTGACGAACCTCCTCCTTCGTCAGATGCCAATGATAATGAATTGCCATCCCCTGCCACTGAGGAATTTATTAGCACTGAGACCACAAATAAAATACCTGAAACAACTGAAGACAATAACAACAATCCTGCTATCGTTTCTTCCATTGAGCAGACACCCAGTCCTACACCTGAGGTTGCTTCCCCAGCAGAAGATGAAGCTCCTCTCCCACCAGCAGTTCCTCCTCCTCTTCCCCCAGTAAGTGACTACGGAAATACAAGTACAGTACGTATCATTCTTGGCTTTTGGAAGTAGCTGCAGTTGGCTGCTTCTGCTGTGACCGGGGTTATGCTGAACAACAGACTGTAGTGCAGAGATTGTGGTACGAAAGGCATTAAAGGGAAAACCCAAAATGGCACCCTGGAAAATACCTATGAATAAGTTGGTACAGAAGCAGTGTGTCTGTCCGATCTCCTTCCTATGCGACTCTCATGAGACAGTAAGAAAAGGCTATTCATAATGTATAGAAGATCCAACCTATGTAGGTTCCTATGTATTCCATAGCTGCAGAACCATCTGTGAACTTCATCCCTTGCCACAAAATTCAGTTCCAGGATCCAAGATCGCTATCATGAAATGGGAAACCAGTTTTTTTACATGCAAAAATAATCTTGAACGTGAGGTCAAGGGTAAATCATTGCAGTGGCATCTTCTGCTTTTCAGACAATATGACCCAGTAGCTCTAACGGTAAAACCAGACATGACAACA
Organism: Sphenodon punctatus; assembly: GCA_003113815.1. Lineage (NCBI taxonomy): Eukaryota > Metazoa > Chordata > Lepidosauria > Sphenodontia > Sphenodontidae > Sphenodon > Sphenodon punctatus. The sequence continues at coordinate 1,227,607 of QEPC01012495.1, read as the reverse complement.
GCCTGTTGCAGCCCGCTTTGTCCTACGTTGGCCTAGATCTCGCATGCATGTATGTGCAGGTGCCACCAGACGTTGACCCAGGATTGCCCTGGGCCGGAACCTCAAAAAACCTTTGAAGTCACAGCCCGGCCGCCCAACCGGGCCAAAACGGGCTATCGCGACTGTTCCTGATCCACCATGGCTGGCTGTGATTGGCTGCCCATCATGGTGGCGGGGGCGGAGGGCACTGGGCTTTTAGTGCCTTGGTCGTGCGACCGGGGGGGGGGGGGGGGGGGCGGTCAGCTGCATGTTTGTGCTTCTCCCGGCCAACCCGGCCGCTGTCACGTTTGTTCAGCGCCCTGATACGGCCCAGACCGTGCCCGCCATAGCTGTCTCTCTGGGCTGTGTCAGGCTGCTGCCGTGCTACTGGCACCTGTGGTTTTACCCTAAGAGGTGTGAATTACCTTCTCCAGCGCAATAAGGGGTTAACTCTGAGCCCTAAAGCTAACAAAATATCAACATTGTTCACTCTATTTCACTGCTGACTTATTTTAGCAGAAACTTCCAGGTGCGGTATTTACTCCACAACCAAACTACCTCCCCTGATCTTCTCTAGTCTCAAAATCCCTGTGTCCTGCTCAGGTGCCAGTCCCTTCTGCTTTACCCCGATAACGTCTACAGCACCGCTAGGCTTTACCAGCATGAACATCGGCAGTGTATTGATAATGGGCACTAGGAGGTCAGCATGAAACCTACTTCATGCAAACAGTAGCCTTTTTGGCTACTCTCATTACACAACTGGGTTGTACTTAATCTCCCCCCCCCAGTTTGCTTTTTTTTTTAAAAAAAAAATCTGCATCTGCCCCAGTCCAGGATTGTACTGAAGAATCCCGGCCAAGCTTGCCCACGGGGTTCACAGGGAATTGCATAGATCAGGGGTGGGTAAAGTTCCCGGATCATCAGTTGTGACTTCCCCCAGCTCCTCCCGCATACCAGACAGCAGCAGCCACACCGGGCATGCTCCTCCTGCTCCCATGGCCCTCATGAGGCTCCTGCGGCCAAAATGGTGGCTTGGCTTCTCTTACTTCTGAAGGAGCCACAGAAAACGTGCCTCAAGGCAGCAACCTCTGGCAAGAGCTTCTAATCCAGGTGCCCAACAGCTGCGTGCGGCTCCCGAGCCACCCTTTGCCCCCACCTCTGGCGTCTATTCTCTGTGGAAGTCCAGGGCTGTTTATGGAGGAGCAGGAGGCGGCAAATTACAAATACTATCCCTTGTCAGTACACTGCTCACTTTCCAATCTTAAATACATTCTCTTTGTAAAAGCCAACAGCAGTAGTCTGTATAAAGTACTAGTTGTTGCAAGACATTTTTATAGTTGAAGCCTGCCAGAAATGCATCTGAGTGATGCAAAATCTGTTCAGCATGTATTTAAAAATGGTTCTGATTTTTGTGAACCTATTTCTCCTTAAACCATTGGTTAGAATTACGCATAGAATAGACTAGTGTTGTGTAAGCTTTCTTCTCCCACAGAAAACAGCTCCCCAAAGTAGTCCCCACTAGTACCGATCTGCAGCGAGTGCGCCAGCTGTTTAAGTCCTGAGATTCTCCTGAGCCAAGATTGCCGCTGATGGTGAATTGGTGGGCAGTGGCTACCAGGGGACTGGTCTCATTCCAGGATTAGGATGAGCCTGGAAGACTTGTTTTTCTTAGCAGTGTGAGATGGGATTTTAAAACTAAGGCACTGTGGTGGTGGGTTAATTTATCGATGTATTGTGCTGCCGCCTTCTGGCAAAAACCTTGCAAATTACTTTTATAATGAAAAAGTGGACTACAGTTAGAACTTCATAGAGGTACTTTGGGCACAAATGTAAATTTTGTGATATGTCTGCAATATGAAATTGCTGTCTTCTCCACTTCCCAGGCCAAAAGGACCAATCTGAAGAAACAAAACTCTGAGCGAACGGGTCACGGTTTGAGGGTCAAGTTCAATCCCTTGGCCCTCCTGCTTGATGCTTCTCTGGAGGGAGAATTTGATTTGGTGCAAAGGATCATATATGAGGTGAGCTGCTAAATCTGGTCAAGTCATACATCTGACATCTCAATGATGGGAAAAGGTTTGTGTTTAAGTATTTTCATACCTTTTCCTTAGGTTGATGATCCCAGCAAACCAAATGATGAAGGAATTACCCCTCTGCACAATGCAGTGTGTGCTGGCCATCATCATATTGTCAAGTTTCTCCTGGATTTTGGTGTCAATGTGAATGCAGCAGACAGTGATGGATGGTAAGAAGGGAAAGACATAGAGCAGACAGTTCTACCTAAGGCCAGCTTTTTGTGTGCTTTGAAAATGAAACTGAGGCTTTCAGACCCCACCCCAGCCCCCTTTTGCGTGAATATTCTGGCTGCGGGAGGGAATGCGCAGCCCGAATATGCGCAGGGATTGGCTGGTCTGAAAGCCGCCCCCCGTGCAGCTTTGCTGACAGACGCTCAGGGATGCAGAGCTGGATTCCCTTCCTGTGGGAGGGAATGAGCAGCCAGAATATGTGCCGGGGGGAGGGCTGAAAGTGGCCAGCTTGTTAGGGCTTGATTCCTTTACTTTAGCAAATAGCCTCTTTCTATCCATGGGTAAATATGCATTTGAATAGTTGAGGCCTACATGTACTTTGTGCTTGACAGGACTGGCAAAGTACTGCTGCGTGATGTTTGTATTGAACTAGATAGTGCAATTTGTATTGCAGCTGCCCAATCGCTTCCAGGTTGGTTCTTCCGGGGTTACAGCTTAACTCCAGCAGAACTTTGATATTGCATTGATTCTTGTGTACTGTGTGTGCAGCAGAAGCAGGTTAAGAGCATTTGTTAAGGTGCAGATTGTAGAGAGTGACTAATGTGGTTTTTTATCCACTTTGATTTCTCCATCTATACTTTGTTCAGGACTCCTTTGCACTGTGCAGCTTCTTGTAATAGTGTTCATCTCTGCAAACTACTGGTTGAGTCTGGAGCAGCCATTTTTGCTTCAACTATAAGTGATATTGAAACTGCTGCAGACAAGTGTGAGGAAATGGAGGAAGGGTATATTCAGTGCTCCCAGTTTTTGTACGGTAGGTTTCCTACAAACTTTCACCGCTTCTCTAAAATGGAGGTTTTACTCCCTGTCCCATCTCGCAGGCTACTGGTGTGTCTGCCTTAGTCCTCTCTTTCAGAAACGATTGCAACATTCTCGACTTAGGTCTTTGTCCTTTCATGGCCAAATTGAATTGCTGATGCTGCCAGAAACCTCTTGGCACTTAGCCCATGCCATCTCCCCCATTTTGAGTCCATTTCATTGGCTTCCATTAGACGTATGTGACTTCTCAAGTGGTGGTTGGCCTCAGAGAGTTCTGCCTCACACGGGCAATGTCAAATTTGGATTTCAAAAGGCTTAAGTTCCTGGCATGCTGCTTGACACAGCTGAAGTTCTAAACTGGTTTGGGTTAGTTACTTTAAAATATTCACCAAATCGGTTGTGTGGACAGTAACCTCCAGTGAGTACTGTGGGGAATTCTGCCCTATGGCAGAGAAGTGATTTTTACAGAATTTTGTACTTGACCCAAACTGCCTCCAGCATCATGGAATTAGTGACTGAGTGGGGAATCAAGATGAGCTAGCAAATGGGATCTTACTAGTGTTCACTAAGGGCGTTTAATGTGCTGCATCTCCCCTGCGCCTACCTCTCTTGGACGGGTCTGATGTTCAGAAGAGCATCAGACCCGTCTTAGAGCTCAGTGCGCATGCGCGACCTTCTGCGCGTGCACCCTTCAGAAGGGAACCCGGAAGTGCGGCTTAAAGCTGGCACTTTGGGGATCCGCATCGGAGGGGGCAGGCTCGCCTGCCCCCTCCGACGCGCGGTAACACGCAGCTGGAACAAGTAGACGAGCGCAAAGAAAGGCGGCTGATCAAAGGATCAGCCGCCTTTTTTGTCTCGTATATAAACACCCTAAGCTTTCCCTTTGGTGGTAATGGGAGAAACGCAGTGAACTTGAGCCACTGAAGAGCAGCAGCATCTGGCCCCTTTGTGTGGAATCCACAAACTGCCTACCAGATCCATTGAGATGGTGGTGTGGTAGTTTGTGGGTTTAAGATACGAGATGTTCAACATTGGAGCAGCATGTTGGGAAACTAATTAGTTTTCAAAAAATTGCATCATTTGCCCAATTTAGTTGATTTGTAGAACGTGGATTTTCTCATGTCATTTGGGCTTTCTAGTTGCTGAATTTTATCATTTTTTCCCCTCCCCAGAACATACAGGGGGGCTCTGCCTACAGCATTTAAAGTTAGTTCTGACTTAAGCCAAAGGGATTCAGGCTTCACTATGCTTTTACACATCCTGAATAGTTTTGTACAGATCTTGGGACAGTGCCCAAGTACCCATGGAATCACCCTTAACAGCTGAAAAGGTTTGTCTGGCTTGCTATAGCTGAGACCAGTAGGAGCTACCTTGAACTAAGAAAGATGAATAGCTTGCACAAGTTTGTGTAACAAACAAACAAAAATCCTTGGTCAAAACCTTCCCAGAATAAATTGTATACAAGATCTGGGTTTTTTGCCAAAGTTTTTATAACAAAACACCAAAAACATTACACAGTATGAATGTGTGAAATCTAACCATTTTGTGGGCAGGGGGAATTATCCCAATGTATCCCGTGGAAAGAAATCAGGATCCAATATTTCAAATGACTAGATCAGGGTTTTTAACAATTATTTGTTACTACTTGATAATAGGTGTCCAGGAGAAGTTGGGAGTCATGAACAAAGGAATAGTGTATGCGCTGTGGGATTATGAAGCGCAAAACAATGATGAGTTGTCATTCCACGAGGGAGACGCCGTTACTATCCTGAGACGCAAAGATGATAATGAAACAGACTGGTGGTGGGCTCGTCTCAATGATAAAGAAGGCTATGTGCCGAAAAACCTTTTGGGGGTAAGCTCTAAAAATATATTTTTCTTCTTCCTCTTTTTGAACTGGGACAAGCTATAATATTCCCTAAGCAGAAAAGGGTTTTTTGAGTAGCTTTTAGGCGACAGAGGATGCTTACATCTCTCTGAAGCACTGGGTGTTGCCACTGTTGAAGATGGAATAGTTGACTCGATGGACCCATTGGCCGACAACATGGCAATTCTAAACACTTGGCTAGTAGTTCTAGTCACAAGCGGAAAGCCTAGGTGTGCTGCATCCAGTAGACAGTGGTCACTGCAATGTCTCTTGATACTAAAATTCATTATTGCAATTAACAGTGACTTTAGATAGAATGGGATTAGTGTAAAATGAATCAGCTTGTGTGATGCCAAAGTAATTCTGATTTCTGTTTTACAGTTATACCCAAGAATAAAGCCCAGGCAGCGAACCCTTGCCTGAATACAATTGTTGGGTAATGTAATACCTTGCTGGTAACTGGAAGCTTAAGGTGTACACTGGAGCCATCCTTTTCAATCACATTTCACCAGGAGAATTAAAGCTCTAATGTTTTAATGGTGCTCTGGTCAATAATGGACAGCACTGAAGGCTTTCAATCTGCAGTTTGTAAATGAGGACCATTTCATGTTATCTGCCAGCGACTGGACAGGTACTTATGGCCTACAGGATTTTTGCCAATTTAGTTTAAAAACCAAATTGCAAGTCTGTTACGTGTATACAGTGTTCAGAAATCATTTGCAGAATACAGGTGTGCTGTCCAGTCAGTTTTAGCTCCACCATAACTATCCTGATGTGTCAAGATTTTGGATATTAAATTGTCAACTTTTGGACACCAGTGACCATTGACTTTGCTCATTACTGACCTAACTCCTTCAGTTGTAGGGGAGCACCATGAGACTTGTTAACAAGCCTCCTGGCATACAGGTGTTAGTATTTGTAGTTAGTGGCAAGCTAGAGAGTATTGAAGCTAAAAGTTTTGCACACTTCACAAAACCCCCTACACTAGTTCACTTGGTGTGTTTCTCGATATTCTGCTTACAGCACTGATTTGTACCTTTACTAATCTTGGTGAAAGACTATTCCACGATCACACTGAAGCTCTGTATTTTGAACAGTTAAACATTGAATTTGTATTCAGACTAAGGTATTTGCATGTCTGCAGGAAAGAGGAGTGCAATAGTGGAGAAGGGTGGGAGTCTGATAAGGCTAAGGAGGAACTTGAATTCTGGCTGTGTAATTAAGCAGGTGTTTGATGGACTGAATGAAAGCAGAGAGTTGGAAAAGGTGGCGTAAAGAGAGGGAATCGGAGTGTCAAAAGATTTTGTTTTGGCAAGGACAGTTTCTGTGGTTCTTGGCAGCCCTGTACCTTTTGCCAGGGTGAGTTACGCAATAACTTATTCCACTACATGGTAGTTGATTCAAGCAAAAAAAAAAAAAAAAAAAAAAAAAAAAAGCAGCACTTCACTGGAGTTTTAATTGTACATGATTTTATATACCAGAAGTATATTTTGAATTTCCCATAAGTTGTAGCCATTCAGTGTTTTGTAATTCTCTCCCATTAAACTGTAGGCCATTTGGCTTTAATCTTCATGTAAAAGTTGTGTATAATTTATATATCCATTTCTGCAGTGCTGTAACTTGCTTCTACCACCGTTTAGCATTAATTGTATATATTGTGGTGATGAAAAGTGAAAGGGTATTATTGTTAAAGAATATTTGCTACATGAATGTGACAGTTGAGTCTGATATACTGCTAATTCAGAAGGCATCTACATGTGCACAATAAAATACTGCTAAGGCATGGTTGCATTTGGAAGCATTTATTTTAATATTTTGGTTAAGGGCAAGATGCACAAGTACTCCATTACATTGTAAAACCGTCCTCCACATTGGAAGGTAAGTTGTCACAACAGGGTGTGTCGTATTTACAAGTACATCTCAAACGTGTGTGAAGCAAAAGGCTTAAAGTATTTTCTACATCCACGTAGTGCTGCTGCTTAGTCGATGGCCCTTACCTGGCTATAGTTCCTCTGAAGTCTGTTTTAACAAAGGCCCAGTGACTTCAGCAGTGTAGTAACTGGCTCCACGGGTAAGGCAGAGCAGGCAGCAGGCTTGTCTAGGATTCTAACAAGAGATGCAAAGCTGGGGCTGGGACCAGCAATCCGGCACCCGCTGCTCCCTCTTGCTTTCAAGTGGCCGTCAGCAAGGGCTGGGATGGAACAAGGATGAGCTTCAGCCTGCTGGGGCTGTTTGAGGGGTAGCTGAGCTGGACAGACTGTGCAGTTCCAGGACTACTGCTACTGCCACCTTTTTCCTTGCTCCACCTGCAATGTAAACAGCCAAACCCAGGAATTGTGCCCCTGCGTCGGTGGTGGTACTCGGGTCCTTCAGTAGTGGCTGATCCAGGAAGCAGAGCCCATCGCCTTTCTCCCGTCCCTGCTCACACCCCTAAGCCTAAGTAGCTGACCATATCTCCTTTCTCCCGTCCCTGCTCACACCCCTAAGCCTAAGTAACTGACCATATCTCCTTTCTCCCGTCCCTGCTCACACCCCTAAGCCTAAGTAACTGACCATATCTCCTTTCTCCCAGTCCCTGCTCACTCCCCCAAACCTCCTAGAAGTAACTCATTCTACAGCCAGACTGAAATCAGGCAACCTTTCCCAGAGTGTGTGGCATTTTGGTGCAAAAGGCACCGGAGCTCTGATTTTACCCTGCTGGCTTCCATTTGCCAGGATGTGAGCACCCCCTGAGCTGGTAAACATGCAGCATTGTGACTGCTTAAGCTGTTGCACTGACTTGATTCCAGAGGAGCAGTCACTCAATACAATAAACTGGGTGACAATCCAGGATTTGGATAAACTGCATGTTTTATGCAAGTACAAGACTATTCTGGGCCACAACCTTGCACTCTTTTCCAATAGCAAACCCTTTGTTCCCTCATCTATTAAGATGACTAAACTGTTGGCTGTTGTAAAACTAAATGCTACCTTCAAGTAGCTCATTCAGAATTAACAAATTTAATCCATATTCATACACTTAATACTACATAAAATGTCAATAGTAACAATAATAATATTTTATTAGCAAAAGCTAATTACTACATGTAGGATGAATAGAAAGCTTCAAAGTCAGTCTCTCTGGAAGCTTTTCCCCCTACAAATGGGTGGCTCTAAAAGGTCATTTATATACAGCACAATTTGTGGTATTTAGTGAAACTTTACAAAAGTGTTCAAATCTTACATTAAGAACCTCCAAAAGTGACTCCTATAAAAATGGTATCTAAGGCAGATTTCATTATCTTAACATTTGGATATGAGGAAAACCTGAGATCTATACCAAAGAAGCTATTCTCTGTGGAAGAGATGACATAAGTCACTTGTTTGCTCTGTGACAAGCCATCACACGCTATGGATAATCCATACTACAAAAATTGTGCTATACAGGTAGTAGTGCAGGTCATACTTTTCATTTCCCATATTAATTGCCAACAAGATTTAATACATAGTTGTCAAGGTGAGACTATATTTAAAGCATTAATAAATTGTATATATTGCACACTAGGTAAGTGAATACTCATGGTTCAATATACTCACATTGCATTTGGCCAGTGCTTACATAACAATTGGCATTTGGGAAAGAGAAAGAGGTCCATAATACAAAGTATTCTTATGCCATGTGTCAACTAGCAAGTGAGAAACAGGTCTTTTCCAAGTCTGACAACTTGCTCTTGTTATTGGTCCCGGGATTCATAAAGGAGTTTTGCTGCCTACAATTACAAAGAAGTCAACGCATGGTTTTAAGTCCTTTTATTTAAAGTCTAAATCTTTTTTTAGATGAACCATTGTACAACTAAGCTAACTTATGTCCTAACCCTTCTCATGCCAAAAAATTCCTCCACCCCAGCGTCTGATAGGGGACTGGATGTGAGTGAACAGATTAAGGCCAAATCCAGACAAGAGCAAGGAGATAGTTGGCCAGCTGTATGACCTGGGAGACTTAAGGAGCTATTATTGATGGGGTCTAGCCTCCTTTGGTCACTTAGATTCACAGCCTGGCTGGTGCTCTTGGATCCAATGCTGGGCCTGGAATGTCAGGTTCCAGTGATGGCCAGGAGCACCTTTCATTTATTACATCTGGTGAGAAGGCTGCAACTATCAGATTTGGCCACAGTCATCCACGCCTTCATAACCTCAAGACTAGAATTACTGCAACGCATTCCATGCAGAGCTGCCCTTGAAGGCTGCTTGGAAGCTGCAGCTGGTGTAGAATGTGATGGGTCGGCAGGAGCACGTTACACCGGTGCGCCGTAGTCTGCACTGGCTGCTGATCACTTTCATGCTGGTCTTAACCTATAAAGCCCTCAACCAGGGGCCCAGGTATCGGAAAGACTGCTTCCTCCCTTATGTCCCTTTGTGGCCCTCAAGGTCAGCTGGGAACACCCTCTTATAGGTGCCATCTCCCCATGATGTTTTTATGACTAGGGTGCGCAGGGAGGCAGCACTCGCAGTAGCTGCCCCACAATTATGGAACTCCCTCCCCTTTGGAGGTCGGCCTACGCCAGAGCTGGAGCCAGAGCTTTCTAATCGTCTCAAAATGTCAGACCTTTTTATTTTGCCAGACATTTAGCAGGCAGGACAAGAGATGGATGGGACTCAGTGGGATATTAGTGGTGGGTTTCTAATTCTTATTAATGACTTTTTTTATTTCTGTACTTGTTTTGTAAGCCACCCTGAGCCTCTATAGGAAGGGCAGCATAGGACTAAGTAAATAATAGGGTGAACAAAGAGCCTCAGCAACAACTTCAAGTTGCAATCTCAACCACGCCCATTGGTACGGGGTGGATAGGTTGCCTAAGCAGCAGCAGGACACTTCCCTCCCCTGACAGGTCTGTGTGGTGTCTCGTGGTTTAAGGTAACATCCAGCACTGATGGAATAGCATGCTTGGGAAGTAACTGCGCTAGTGCCTCCATTAGTTAAGGCAGAGCTAATGTTCTGTTTTGAGAGTTCCATTGACTTCAATGGAGTTCCCCGGGGCAAATTCCTCTGCCTTGCAACCCTGATGTTGACGGGGTTTTCTCTGTCTTATAGACACAGATGGCCACATAGGACAGATATTGAGTATACTACGTATGTGCTTTGGTCCAATATTTTATGTTAGATGAGGTGTCAAGATGTCCCTGGCATTTAAAAAGCGTTTGTGCTTGCTGAGGGAGCAGGAGGGAAGAGAAGCTGGATGAGGTGGCGGGGCTGGGGGCTCAGTGTGGCATATGTGTGTACAGCTTTAAGAGAGCTGGCAATAGCCAGCACCGCCTTCCCTCCAGAACTAGGTGGGTGGGGTTTCCTGTTGAGTTGGTGTTTGGGAGCTGCAGGGTATGGTCTCCATTTTGTGTTATACAGGACTTCCCTCTTACTGGGATCCTGTACTAGGCAATAGCAATAATAATAATAAGTTTATTTAGCGTAGTCATTGGCCATTGCAAAAAGAAAATCAAAACGAATAATGTTAACAGAATACAATAGAAAAATCTCATTTACAGTCTCCCTCAAGCAGATCCTATCTTGTTATATCACACAGTTTAAACTCTAGGAATTTCTGCCTCTTTACAAAAGCCTTCACCAAATATTCAGCTACTGATTTGGTGCATTCACGCACCCTGTCCTGCAAGGCCAATGGAGCAAGACCATGCTCCCCCCTCCCCGGATAGTGGTTTATAAATTGTATCAAATGTTTTTCCCTTAATCCATCATACAGTCTGCACCCAAACAAAATATGCTGCGTGGACACTGCTGTTGTCTGCTCAAAAGGACATAATCTTTCACTGTATGGAATTTTGTCCTGCCTACCCTCCAAAATTTTAGAAGGAAGAGCATGGAATCTAGCCAACATGAACAGAAACTTTCCCCTTAATGAAATTGATGAGGCGAGGTACGGCAATAAACGTTTCCTACTCCTTCCACCAAGACTTGTGTGTGCTGACGAGAACAGAATAGAGGGGCTCCCCAGAATTGTGAGTAGCCCCATCTCAGGGCCCACAGCTCCTCCAGGGATACTACACTCGGGGTGTGTGTGTGGCTGGGGGAACAAGAAAAGGGCTCAGAGTCTGAGGGAGCAGAAGGGGACTCTGCAGGGAGCGGGCTCTGTGGAGAGAGGGGGTTGAGCGAGCAGGAGTGGGGGGGGGTAGGGCCGGTGGTTCTCATGACGGTGCTGAGGGGCCTGGAGGTTCCTACAGTTATAGGGGCACGGGGCCCACGTGGGCTTCTCCAAGGCGGGAAGGACAATATCTGCGGCAAGGTGAGGGGGGGTATGGGCTGGATGAGGGGGCAGCGCTGGGGGGCTCTGTGGTGGT
>QEPC01012495.1:1200216-1215383 GCA_003113815.1 Sphenodon punctatus | reverse complement strand
GGGGGGGGGGGGTTGTCATCTCACACAACGTGTCGCATTCTGTATTAGAGATGATCATCATTATATTGGTCAGGAGTCTTGTAATTTTTTGGGAGGTGACTGAAGTTTATTGGGTAGTCCAGACGTCTGGTTTGTGTGTCATCGGGTTGGAAGCTGAAGTCCAAACTTTTCTATCTTCTAACACTGAAGTGGTGCTTACTGGGTCAGTCAGGGGGGTGGGGGGAGGGGAATAAGTAGTGGGTTAGAGTAGGTGCAGATCTGAAATAACAGGAATCTAAATGTAAGGACGTAACTGGTCCATGTAGTTGTTTGATGGTGGCATATTTACATGCTGGTAGTCACCTCACCTGTGTACTGGGGAGATGTATTTGATCTAGTACCACAGAATGGAGATGTGAAATGTAAATGAAAGATAAATTCTTGCCCCGTTGGAAGTAGAGTACCGATGTAACACTACACAGGGAGGAGCTTTAGTGTTGCCCCCAACCTCCAAAGGAAGAGGATTAGAGCAGAAAGACCAAGGCAAAGTGTGGGTGCATGGAGCTTAAGTTATAAGCGAGCACAGTATGTGAAGCCATACAACATCTTTACTGCTTACATGGTGTGGAAGTTAAGGTGGGACTGGGAGCCTTAACACACAATTTCTAGGTTTGTTAAAGTTTGCTCGGTATGAATCTGCCTTAACTAAGTTTGTAAAACGGTAGGTTTTTTGTTTTTCTATTCATAGACCTGTCTCCTATGTGTGGAATTGTGGGGCCCTGGCTTTAAAATGATAAGGACAGTATGCAATTTACACAAGTTACCTTATGCATGGCTGCTAGCCAGGTGGCAGAGAGCTTTTTGTTAGAATTGAAGTCTTCACTGGCAGTGAGTTTCATCAGTCCAAGTTCCTCTGACCCTGGTACCTTATACTGAAGGAGCATCCCTGTGGCACGAGTATTGCCTCCTGAAAGTTAAAGCAAAGTGCTGAACAACCAGGAAGAGCATGCAAGTTTAAACAAACTCTCTTTTATACAGCATTTAAGTCAGCTCTGTAGATAGGGCACCCAGCACAGGGGGGGAGTAGGGGACTGTATGACAAGGCTGACTTGGAACATATCTTGTTTGTGTAGGGGTGCGGTGCTCTTCACACCTGCAGAATTGTCCTGGCTTTAGATTGTAAGCTCTCGGGCAGGGACCGTGTCGGTCTTGTTTTTCGTAAAGCGCCAGGTACATCCCTGGCGCTATATAAATGTTTATAATAATAATAATAGCCAAGACACTTGCCCAAGGCCACCTAGTCTGTCCATAGCAGAATTGGAATACAGACCGCCTTCCATTTCTTCAGTTCACACATAATTCCCAGAACTACTGAAATGCTTCAGTCTGAGGCAACAGCATTAGCACTCATCAAATGCAAAGTATGGCAAGCAAATGGACGTGTTGGATACAAAAACTTTAAAAGCTACTCCTCCTTCCATTCTGCAATAGCCAAGATCAAGCCTGTTATGTTCTCAGCTGCAGCTATATGCCAGCACTGAACGCACAAACTTCCCCATTCAAAAGTCTCTTAAACTCCCTTTTTCTTTACAGCACACTACCATTTGTCATTCCTTTGAGGAACATAATTTTTCTTTTAAACACAGGCTGGTTGCTCCCTCAGAGAAGCCAGTGTCTTTAAGAAGCAGATACAATAGCCAGAATTGCTTCCTTGAAAAGAAAAAGAAAGCTACAGGGCGGAGAGCACTTTTCCTTTGAGAAGTACTTAGTAGTGCAACAGGTTAGAATTTTCCCAATGGAGAGTCTAGCTGTGTAGTTTCCTTGCAGGAAGTCTTAAGAAAATGGAATAAAGTCTGCTTTCAGGGAAAGGCTGGATACTCCTTACTTCTCCTACATTGTCATCTCCCTAATTTGTTTCAGTTTAAGACAGTGGGAGTGTGTCTTTAGCATCAGAAACATGCCTCACAGTGAACGGTTATCAGAAAACAGGTCCCTGGGCTAGGGGTGGAGGCTTGCAGTCTAGGATGGACGCGGGAGCAGGGAACATAGGAAACAACAGGGGCACATTTGTGAAGTTGAGAAGTCACAGATGCATGTGTTTGGGAATAGGTCTACTGCCTTAGCCTGTACAATCTTCCTGTAGTGGAATAAAGCTTCCAACAGGGAATGTTCTTCCATTACCCCCAAGGACACCTGGGAAGAGACGACTTCCTTTTCCAGCCATGTGAAGGAAAACCATAGCCAGTGTAGGCTAGCGCAGAAGGTGTTGGGCTAGGGCCTGGGAGACCAGGGTTCAAGCTCATCTTTTAGCCATGAACTCACTAGGTGGGCCTTGGGCAAGTCACTTAAGGATTCTAAAGCCGCTCGAATGAGAAACACAAAGCAATGTCACCCTGAAGACCCTGTGTACGGTTGATATCTGGTATCCAGCTAGAGCCAGCAGGGACCACAGCTTTCACACCAACATTCCTTATGGAGGCTGGGCCCGCAGTGGCACCATTGCTTGCACACAGCGGAGCACCCTCAACTGCTACGATCCATTTCACCCCATCTCAAAAGGAGCCAAAGTACAGAAATATTCCTGGATTAACATCTGTCCAAGACCCAGCGTCACTTTCAGCTGCAGTTTGTTTTCCAGTTCCTTTTGCAAAAGGAAGGAGCGTTTTCCTCCATAGGCAGCTTTTAAGCCTGAATTTCTTTGACCAGCTTTCACAGACCTGGGACCTTGACCGTGTTCACACTGTTGCAAAATGCAATGACATGACATTGATCTACCCTGCCAGCAAGCCAGAGTCGATAACGGGTTACACAAGCAAGAGAGCACACAGCCAGACGAGAGGGGGAGGGGGTCAGTTTCCTCCGCACAATCTACTCCATCCCCCTCCCCCCGACAGGCTTAAATGACAAACTTTGCCCCTTCTACAAAAGAACAGCAAAATCCTTCAACTCAAAGTAAAATCACAGCAAATATACTGACAGCATCTAGCCCTGTTGCCACTGTAAAGTCTCACTTGTCCATCGTAATGGAAGGCCTAGGGAATTATACACATGCACAGCCTACAGCAGCCGATAGTAACTACTGCACTCAAGCCTTGTTCTTATGATCACAGGTTGCGGACAATGCAGGATGCCTGAAGCTATTGCAATGTGTGAACTAGTCCACCTTTGGCTTAATTCATTTATAATGGGGCAATCCCATGCCCTGCACACACACAAATGCATGCAAACTGCACACACACACATGCATGCAAACTGCATGCATCTCCACAAGGATTGCACGGTGCTGCACGGATCCCATGGGGGCCCTGCATGGATCCCACACAGATCCCGCTTGGGATTACAGCCGTTGTCTATTATGCGTTACCTGTTTGTTTTGGTGAGGGGAACAGCTTCCACTTGGTGAACATGTATCAGACTATAATTCCACACCTTTTAGACACTGGACTTTGCATCTGGCAAGTGTGGAAAGCACGGTCTCAAGACTGCTTATGGAAAGAGGGGTCATGAAAGAGGGCTATATACACTGACCAACTGGGGATGACTCCCTCATGGTACAAAATGCAGGTGTTGTATGTTGTATTAAGCCTAGTTCTGCCAAACTGCAGTGATACCCCTGCTAAAGATATTTCAGAACAGACTCCTCTGTCAAGGCCAGTGTTTTCTCTCGTACCTCTCTCTCAAGTCACGCCTTGGGCAGTACCACCCTGCTTTTGGAGCTCAAATCTCTCTGGCTACTGCTAGACTAGGACAGGCATGCTCATAATGGTACTTGCCTTGTTTCCCTGCAGGAGAGGCGAGCTAATGCTAGGGGGCAGCAAAGAGCATTAAAGCTCTTGCCATTTTTGCAGCCATGCTGCCTGACTAGGGAGCTGTGTGGGGACTTCAAGGTGTCCTTAGAGAATTTCAAAGCAATTTCTGCACCCCTGAATAGGGCTACCAGATCAACATGTCAAACCCAGGAGCACACTGGCACTCAGTGCCTGCTAGAGATCCTCCAGGACTGGGAACTCTCCGACACAGAGGGCAGATCGTGCAGATTTGTCACGTGTCCGGGTTTCCTTAAGCGCACTAGGAGATTTGTGATAAAATCCTTTGTTTCCAGCCCTTGTTCTTCTGTGTCCTGGTTTTCTCCACACTAAATATAATAAGTTTAAACTAATTTTTGAACACTGGGGGAAGGCAAACTCCTGCACACGGATTGCCGTTTCCCTTCAAATTAGTTAAAGCAATATAGCAGAGGTTCCCAAACTATGGATCAGCTTGTGCGTCTATAAACAAAGTTGTGAATCCAGCTGACAATGGATAGACTTTGCATGTGCTTGCGACTGTCTGGGTCCCTGGGAGTATTTTTAAAATCTTCACATTTTTGCATGCTCAGCCCCTGCTTGAGAGCCCCTCTTAACAGCATAGGGAAAGGCAGAGGGGGAAGAGGAGATTTACCATGATTTGTCCTAGTGTAATCTGCCAATGGCAACAATGCAGAATACATGGCACCCTGGTGAGAACACATGGAAGAAAGCAGCTTCCGGATGTGGAAGGCTACCCCGTATTGCTGCCCCCCCCCTCCCCACCATTAGAGGAGCTACTCTACAGGCGTGTGTGCGCATGTGTTGTGTAGGTGAGGGGCAGGACTGGTCTTTTTGGCCAACTGAAATGCTGGGAGGTATATTTTAATATCTTCTCTTTCCATGCCTCCCTCCAGGTGTGAAACAAGTTACTACCATTCTGGCATTCCAGCTCTCGCATGCACCGAGTAAGGTAGGGGGTAGGAGCGGGGGAGAAGAACCCAAACCCATCTCACCCTCCTCACTAAGCATGCTTCAGGGGATGCTTCAGTTCAGATCCTTAACTATGCCTGAAATCAGGCATGTATGTAGCTACACATGCAAGACATACATGGTTTAAAGACAACAGATAACCCAATAGGTTATCATCACATTGTTTCCAGTTGGAGAATTTCCTCCCGAGAACACCGTGCAGGACACATGGGGCATAAATCTAGCACTAGCCACACATTCCTAATTCCTTGCAATATAGAAAACATGCACAGGAATGGCGTCACAACAGCAAGCTCACGCTGGTATTGCTAACCTTCAGTAATGTGTTCGCTCTCCAAGAGGCTAGTGTAAGTGTGAATCTCTTTTTCTACATCAAGGCAGCAGAAGAGTCAAACAGAAAGATTAATCAGAAGACTAATGAAGAGGGAACTTCATAAAAAGGAGAATTAAAGGGTGAAGCAGCCAAATAGCACAGATCTGATTTGACTAAATGTAGCAAGTAATTCAGAGAGAATGCCCAGCAGCCACACTCAGGCCCCGTCTTCCAGAGAGAAGCACAGGATTTGCAAGGAAAATTTAGTAGTAAAAATGGTAGAGAATTACTTGATGCTGCTTCCCCCCTTTTTTATTCTTCAGCTTACTCCAATGCTGGGCCTGTTCTTACTCTCATTTCACTATCTAAAAATTATTGACATCAATGGAACAGATCAGTACACTAGGAGAGATTTATTGCCTTCTCTCCAAATCACATTTAGGAATCTGAGTAAACAGATGTCTGGTCTCACCTGACCACAATAATGGTTCAGATGAAGTGTGTCTGGTTAGCCACTTACAAATTAACAGGCTCTGAACATCAAAATTAGTGTTTTTTAGCCAGTGTCTTCAGATGAACTGGCTAGTAGTCTAAAAGAACCTTTCCTTGACAGTGCACTACAAACACTATTTGCAGAAAAACTGTACCCACTACCTTTGTCTTGCTGTTTAGGACTACAACTGGGTCTTGAGGCCATCACTTCTCCCCTATCTCCCCAGGAGTACATTCTGAAGGGAACCCCAACCCATCTCACCCTCCTCACTAAGCAGGTAGGGGATGCTTAGTGAGGAGGGTGAAAACCCTCAATGTACTCTTTTTGCTCGGGATCTCGCGTCATTCTTCACCTCAAAGATTGACAAGATCTGCCAGGACATTGCTTCCCACGCACCTCCTCTCCCCGCTCACTTACCACCCCCTCCCCCTCTCCTCCTTCCCTCCTGTCTCCCTTGAGGAAATCTCCTCTGTGCTCTCTTCCTCCAACCCCTCCACCTGCCCTCTCGACCCAACCCCCTCCCACCTCCTAACCTCCATTGCTCCCACTGTTACCCCCCCCCCCTTTTACCTGTCTCTTATACACATCTAGATGTGTATAAGAGACAGGGGTTCAGCGTGGCGGGCCAAACAGCCTGTCATGTCTGACGTCACCGACAGTCTTACTTACATTAAAAAAAAAAAAACCTCACGTGACTATTTCTGTTCTGTTTTTTAAAATGGCAACACTGAGTTGATTTTTTTTTCTGAAGAGCCTAATAAAGACAGATCAGTTTTCACATTCTCAGGCTGTTCTTTAAAAGGAATTCAGTGGCTACCACTGCCCAAGAGACAAGAGCAAGAGATCAAAGGCTTAGTGATGAAGCCCGATGCCAGTACCACATCCTGTTCTAGTCCTTCAAGAGTATCCTTTGCTGCTGAAAGTGTGATTGATCTCTAGTCTAGGTACAGAAGTGTGAAAGACAAATAGCACTGTGTCCCAAACCATTCCCCTTCGGATTGTATTAGACAGGGGAATTTCCCCTGCAGCAGAAGCACTCGTCCTAGCTCTGAATAAAAGATTAGGCTGGATATTACAGAATAAATAATGACCATACAAGAAGGGCGACAAAGGAAGGATTTCAAAAGAGAAATCTCCTTGAGACTGCAGCGTGTCAGCTTGCTTGATACAAGCTTGGGGGAATTCGAGTTTTGCTATGCTTGCAGTTTGACAACACACAAGGGTTTCCATCAAACCACAAATAGTTGCTTCGTACTTACCATTCATAAGCACTTTGAGCTGCTTGTCATAAAACTCCGTTTCTTTCTGCGAGATGAGCGCACATTCAGCACACTGGCGCACGGGGTCTACAAAGCACATACGGGGCAGAGGCACTTTTTTACTGCAGCACTTGTCACAGAAGCACTTTCCACATCTTCGGCAGTGGTGCTAGTCGGGAAATAAGATAAGAATGACGTTAGCAAAGGCAGCAATTCATGAGCAAGTCAACATCATCATGAGGAAAACCAGGTCTCCTACAAAACAAAGCACATTAGACAGTGAGGAAGCAGCCAAATACCAAGATCCACACAATGGAGAAAGGTATTGGATAAGGCGACTTACCCAGATCACATGCTTTGAGGATTGTTAGACATGCTGGCACTGCAACCCTTTATAATGGGAGGGCCAGGTTTTGTCTCTCCGTTGTGAGAACGCTCTGCTTGTCGGGTTGCGTTTACGTAACCGTGGTGCTTGCGCATAAAAAATCCTCCCTAGCCCTCATTGTATTATTTATTTATTTATTAGGTATTCCCACCAATACCATTCCTTCCTCATACCCTACATTTTACCTTCTCCCTTTCCCTGCCCTTCTCCCCCCTGTACATTATATATAGATAGAATAGATTAGAGATAGATATATATTATAGACATATAGATTAGACTAGAATAGTTATATAGATATTTGATTAAATAGCTTTCCTTTCCCCTTCCCGTCTCCCTTAGATTTAGATAAATATTAGTTTTGCATAGAAATCAAACATGATACCAAAAATAAAATCTTTGTTTGAAATGGTACCGATACCGATACCAAAACCAAACAACGATACAGATAATATCAAAAACGATACCAAAAATGATAACAAAAACGACATTGTTGTTAATAACGATAACGAAATTTTTGAACAAAAACCGAAAACGACATGGGGGGCCCCCTGGTGCACACCCCTAGTATCCAGCAATCTACGGAAGTGCAAATCACGATTTCTGGTAGACGTGATGCAGCCACAGCAGAGTATTCTTGGCTTGAGACCTCAGAGAACATGAGTAACTTGTATCCCTACTGAACCGTACAGGCCTCTTCCCTTCACCATAAAAGTTTTCCTCCCCTTCCAATAGGGATGCAGTGTTTAGAAATCCAAGTTTCAACTGTGGAAGTTAAGCAAACAAGGTTTTTGTTCTTAGTTAGAAGTTGAATATTAGATAAGAAGCTAAACTGGTCACAAAGCCACCAATCATCAAGGATATCTACCCTTTATCCCACTTATTTAACATTAGAAAAATGCCACCAAGACTCTTGAAAGCTCCCTGTACCCCATTAATTAGGAAAAAAATCATTCCACTCCATTACAGTGAATCCCAGTTGGGTTGTATAGTCTGGTTCCTCCACTCCAAAAGAACTGCAAAATATCCGCTGTTTCAGCCATGGCAAATCTCACCTCCCTATTTCTTTCTTCCCACCAGCAACTGCACAATCAGGTAGTTACACAAGGGTTGAATGATTGCTAGTTTGATTATTATTATTATTATAAACATTTATATAGCGCCAGTAGTGTGACCTGGCGCTGTACAGAACATAGAAATAGACGCAGGCAGGCTGTGGCTTACAATCTAAAAGACAAGGAGGGGGAGACAGGGAGAGGGGACAGTGGGAGAGACAGGGGAGAAGACAAACAAACATTCAGGNCTACCCTTCCTCTCCCTCTTCCCTGTCCCGTTCCCGAAGCCCGTAGCGTGGGCTTTGTCTTCGATATTCACCTTTCCTTTAAACCTTACATTGACTCTGTTGCGAAGTCCTGTCGCTTCGTCCTCCACAACATTGCTCGGATTCACCCCTTTCTCGCTGTCTCCTCAGCCAAAACCCTTGTTCGTGCCATGGTCATCTCTCGCCTTGACTACTGCAACCTCCTCCTTACTAGCCTCCCCCGCTCTCACCTGTCCCCCCTTATCTCCATCCAAAACTCCGCTGCTAGGGTCATCCGCTCAGCCCGTCCCTTCGACCACGTGCAGCCTCTCCTTGCTTCACTGGCTCCCCCTTCCCCAACGCATCCTTCACAACCTGGCTCCCCCTTACATCTCAGCCCTATCTCCTTACACACTCCTGCACGCACGCTCCGCTCCTCCTCTGTCCCCATCTCCCCTAACCACCTTCACCCCTTCTCCTTTGCTGCCCCCATGCCTGGAACTCCCTCCCTGAGCCTCGCCCCCTCCCTCCGCACTTTCAAATAACTCCTCAAAACCCACCTCTTCCTCGCCGCCTTTCCCGACGCCTGTTAGAACTTCCCTCTCAATATCTACTGTCTGCCCTCCCCACAGACTCCTGCCTAACTGCAACCAAGCCAAGCACGTGCCCCTGAGACTTCGCATCCGCTTGAATGTTATTGATCCCCTGTCTCTCCCGATGTCCCCTCTCCTCATCTCCCCCCTCTGTGTCTATTAGATTGTAAGCCGTAGGCAAGGACTGCGTCTATCTTATTGCTCTGTAAAGCACCACGTACACAGCTGGCGCTATACAAATGCTTATAATAATAATAATAATAATAATAATAATAATAAACTACTAGTCGCTCATCAGCCAAGCCAGGAGGTGCTAGTAAAGCAGGTGCATAGCACCTTAATATCATCTGAGATAGGATATAAAACCCTCAACCAAGACACCTTGGAAGATGCAGAAATACCCGAAATAAGTGACTGTCCCCAGGTGAGAGGATTTTCCTCAAAACTGTAACACAGGGAAGATCTGCTGCATTTAAGTGGAACCAAAGTTTCATTCTTACATTCCAAGAAACGGGACCAGAAATGGCTCACATATTGGGGGGGGGGAGGAGGAGTTAGTCTGTATTTATTACAAGAGTTACCTCCAGGAGTAAATCCCTCTGTAAGTATCTGGACAGTTGAAATCTGTGCAATTTCAATTTCATAATGGCTGTTTCCATCCAGAAATAGGTATCTACAGAACAGAAAAAAATACTACGACTTTCATACCTGTGAATTTTCCCATCTACAAAGTTAAATCTAAGTCAGGAGAAATCCCACAGATTTTACTAATGCAGATTCCTCAACAGTTTATGCATTTTAAAACCTCATGGGGATTAGTCACTGCATGTTCATAAACACACCATTAGAAAGACAGCAAAAATGTTTTAAGAACTCTGATCCTTGGTTAAGGCAGGGTGTAGTGCAATATCTGTGCTAACTAGACCAAGAACATCTCAATGAATAAGATCAAAGAGACACTTTGTCCTAGCAAGAATATTTTCAGAATATTCTTACTGTGATTCTCAGTTAATTTTTCTGATCTTTCTACCCAGACTAAATGTGCAGACCAACTAAATATAAAGAGGGCAGTGTACCACCACTCAAATTTCTCACCTCTGGTTGTTGGAAAGTCGACAAACCATCAGCTCAGATTGTTCTGATCTTGCCGGAGTTACGTAGAAAGTAGCACCTTGGTAGCAAGAGAAAGAGAACACTCAAGTATTTATTCAGATAATCAAACACTGAATTTACAACTTAAACAGTAAGACTAGGTACTGTGCTGCACACCAGTGTCCTAATGATTTGAGATTAAGCTGTATTATCCCTTTTATTTTACCCAGTTAGGAAGCAAACGTTCTATATGATCAGAAACTACTATCAAGCTTTCTGTATCAGCAGCAAAATACTCCAGTATAAATAAATATCCCCTGATCAGCTAGCACCATTAGACATCTCTCTGATTTGGGAGACACTTCCAGTCTCAGTGGAGCGAAGGACAGTAACAACGTCTTCCTGAAGTTCTACTTGGTACCATTTTTGCACTGTGGTTTCAGTAGTCAGAGGAGCTGCAAACAGCTGGAGTAAAATACTTCTAGTTGGTTTTTTGTAAAATGTATAGACTACGGCTGCCATTCACAAGCCACTTAACGGGCACCAATGGGACTACTCTGGAATAAGTTGCTTGCAGCCCATGTGATTTTACTAGCATGAATCCCACTACCCACTAGTTCAAAACACAACCCAGAGGACAGGGTGCTGTCTTGGAAAAGGAGTGTTAATTAGTTAAACTTATACCCTGCCCTTTCCAAAAGGCTCAGGGCAGCTTGCAATAATAAAAATATAATTAACCTTAAAATATGTTCCAAAAAAAAGAAAAGAAAGCCTACCCTCATCCCAAAAATCAACTGCTCCAACCCCAACCTGCCAAAAGACTTCCTACCCAATCCCTGCCCCTATTCCCACCCACCAACCGTCTTTATCAACAAAAACCGTTTTGCACCGCTTCCGAAAGATGCTCAGGATTGGCCCCAAATGAATCTCCGGGGGAAGAAGTTCCATAGCAACCGAGACAGAACGCTCCCCTGCAAGGCATTGTCGTATGAACAAGGCTAACAGACAGTACCCACAGGAGGCACCGCCGGCCGATTGCAGGGGCTGCAACGGGGCATGGAAGGACAGGCGATCTTTCAGATATGTGGGGCCAGACTGTTTGGGGCTTTAAATGGTCAAAACCAGCACCTGGAACTGTGCCTGGAAAATTATAGGCAGCCAGCAGACGTCGGAGCACTGGTGTGACGTACTCCCAGCAACTCGTTCCCAAAATGAGCCAAGCCACCACATTCTGCACCATTTATTCACTCCCAGCTCCTGACATTAAGAGGTGACATTCCCCACACCTACCTGGCTAATAGCTGCTAATGGACATATCCTCCAGAAACTTGTCCAACCCGTTCTTAAACCCAGCTATAGTACTGCCCTTGACCAGGTCTTCTGGCAACCAATTCCACAATTTAATTTTATGTTGAGTGAAAGAACACTTTGTTTTAAATCTGCTACCCATCAGTTTCATGGAGCGTCCCCTCGTTCTAGTACTATTTGAGAGGGTAAATGTTCCACACCGCTCATGATTTTATAAACTTCCATCATATCCCCTTTCGGTAGTCTCTTCTCCGAGCTGAAGAGCCCGAACAGAACGCTTATGCTACTAGGTATGCTCAATATCTTAGATTTCCTTGGTGCTCAGGCTGCACCTCATTCCGAATTTAGGATTTTCTCGACTCTGCTTCCAGCCACTGCATTTAAAAAGCTTCAAAGTCATCAGCTTGAGGAATCCTCTATCCGAAATCCCCTCTACAGGCTGTGTACCTCCCTCCTTTACTAATAGTCCATTAGGTTTTAAAGTGTGTACTTATTTAAAAATAACTCCATGAACTCGGGGCAGGTTACAACACACACAAAAAACGAAACAATTTAAAATCTCGACCCTCCAAAATTCTGCACCTGCCTGCGAAACGGTTGGCCAAATAAAAAGGACTTACGTTGCCTCCAGAAAATGCTCAGACTTAGGCATTGGTGAGTCTCCAGGGGAAGGTAGTTCCACAACAGCAGAGCAGCGACTGAACGCCTCTGCACTGACAGTAGGTGCAAGACGGCACTCCTAGCTGACTGCAGCGCTCACACAGTGGAGCATAGGGAAGGAGGGGGGGGGGGGGGTCTTGCTTTTATGCATAAAATCATTTTATCAAGACCATGCTTACCCATCCCCACTAAGGAAGAGACAGGGTAATTTCAGACGTTACGAAATCGCCTTTCACCACAGTGGATCCCAGTGGATCCCCTGTGGTGGCGGCGAGTCCGTGAACATTTGTTTGTCCCCCGCCAGATGTTCACCGCAGTGAATCTCTGGTGGGGGTCAAAGCTAACCACGGCTCTGGACCTGTGGCCGTCCGCAGGTCCAGAGCCGTGGTTAGAGGGAAAAAGTAACGTCAGTCACCTTGCCCCTTTCCGGAATCATGCCCTAACCACAATATGGGATTGGGTACAGCGGCCTCATTGGCCGCTGCGCCCGCCCATCTCCCTGTGGGGGGGCGGCCGCATATCGCGGCGCGCAGCCCTGCCCCCTCCCTGAACACCGGTAGCGATCAGGCCGGCACGTCTAAAGGACGGACGGCTTGATCATAGACCGGGATCCCGGTCCAGGGTTCAGCGTGGCGGGCCAAACAGCCTGTCATGTCTGACGTCACCGACAGTCTTACTTACATTAAAAAAAAAAAAACCTCACGTGACTATTTCTGTTCTGTTTTTTAAAATGGCAACACTGAGTTGATTTTTTTTTCTGAAGAGCCTAATAAAGACAGATCAGTTTTCACATTCTCAGGCTGTTCTTTAAAAGGAATTCAGTGGCTACCACTGCCCCCTAAGAGACAAGAGCAAGAGATCAAAGGCTTAGTGATGAAGCCCGATGCCAGTACCACATCCTGTTCTAGTCCTTCAAGAGTATCCTTTGCTGCTGAAAGTGTGATTGATCTCTAGTCTAGGTACAGAAGTGTGAAAGACAAATAGCACTGTGTCCCAAACCATTCCCCTTCGGATTGTATTAGACAGGGGAATTTCCCCTGCAGCAGCAGCACTCGTCCTAGCTCTGAATAAAAGATTAGGCTGGATATTACAGAATAAATAATGACCATACAAGAAGGGCGACAAAGGAAGGATTTCAAAAGAGAAATCTCCTTGAGACTGCAGCGTGGCAGCTTGCTTGATACAAGCTTGGGGGAATTCGAGTTTTGCTATGCTTGCAGTTTGACAACACACAAGGGTTTCCATCAAACCACAAATAGTTGCTTCGTACTTACCATTCATAAGCACTTTGAGCTGCTTGTCATAAAACTCCGTTTCTTTCTGCGAGATGAGCGCACATTCAGCACACTGGCGCACGGGGTCTACAAAGCACATACGGGGCAGAGGCACTTTTTTACTGCAGCACTTGTCACAGAAGCACTTTCCACATCTTCGGCAGTGGTGCTAGTCGGGAAATAAGATAAGAATGACGTTAGCAAAGGCAGCAATTCATGAGCAAGTCAACATCATCATGAGGAAAACCAGGTCTCCTACAAAACAAAGCACATTAGACAGTGAGGAAGCAGCCAAATACCAAGATCCACACAATGGAGAAAGGTATTGGATAAGGCGACTTACCCAGATCACATGCTTTGAGGATTGTTAGACATGCTGGCACTGCAACCCTTTATAATGGGAGGGCCAGGTTTTGTCTCTCCGTTGTGAGAACGCTCTGCTTGTCGGGTTGCGTTTACGTAACCGTGGTGCTTGCGCATAAAAAATCCTCCCTAGCCCTCATTGTATTATTTATTTATTTATTAGGTATTCCCACCAATACCATTCCTTCCTCATACCCTACATTTTACCTTCTCCCTTTCCCTGCCCTTCTCCCCCCTGTACATTATATATAGATAGAATAGATTAGAGATAGATATATATTATAGACATATAGATTAGACTAGAATAGTTATATAGATATTTGATTAAATAGCTTTCCTTTCCCCTTCCCGTCTCCCTTAGATTTAGATAAATATTAGTTTTGCATAGAAATCAAACATGATACCAAAAATAAAATCTTTGTTTGAAATGGTACCGATACCGATACCAAAACCAAACAACGATACAGATAATATCAAAAACGATACCAAAAATGATAACAAAAACGACATTGTTGTTAATAACGATAACGAAATTTTTGAACAAAAACCGAAAACGACATGGGGGGCCCCCTGGTGCACACCCCTAGTATCCAGCAATCTACGGAAGTGCAAATCACGATTTCTGGTAGACGTGATGCAGCCACAGCAGAGTATTCTTGGCTTGAGACCTCAGAGAACATGAGTAACTTGTATCCCTACTGAACCGTACAGGCCTCTTCCCTTCACCATAAAAGTTTTCCTCCCCTTCCAATAGGGATGCAGTGTTTAGAAATCCAAGTTTCAACTGTGGAAGTTAAGCAAACAAGGTTTTTGTTCTTAGTTAGAAGTTGAATATTAGATAAGAAGCTAAACTGGTCACAAAGCCACCAATCATCAAGGATATCTACCCTTTATCCCACTTATTTAACATTAGAAAAATGCCACCAAGACTCTTGAAAGCTCCCTGTACCCCATTAATTAGGAAAAAAATCATTCCACTCCATTACAGTGAATCCCAGTTGGGTTGTATAGTCTGGTTCCTCCACTCCAAAAGAACTGCAAAATATCCGCTGTTTCAGCCATGGCAAATCTCACCTCCCTATTTCTTTCTTCCCACCAGCAACTGCACAATCAGGTAGTTACACAAGGGTTGAATGATTGCTAGTTTGATTATTATTATTATTATAAACATTTATATAGCGCCAGTAGTGTGACCTGGCGCTGTACAGAACATAGAAATAGACGCAGGCAGGCTGTGGCTTACAATCTAAAAGACAAGGAGGGGGAGACAGGGAGAGGGGACAGTGGGAGAGACAGGGGAGAAGACAAACAAACATTCAGGCGGATGCGAAGTCTCAGGTGCGTGTGCTTGGCTTGGTTACAATCAGGTTGGT
>QEPC01012495.1:1126050-1181739 GCA_003113815.1 Sphenodon punctatus | reverse complement strand
TCTTCCTAACTCCTCCCCCTGCTCCTCCCTACCCCTCTCGGTTGGGGTTCCCCAAGGCTCTGTCCTTGGCCCTCTCCTCTTCTCTATCTACACCCAATCCCTAGGCAAACTCATTGCCTCCCACGGTTCCCAATACCACCTATACGCTGATGACACTCAACTCTTTCTCTCCACTCCTTCCCTCTCCCCCTCTGTTCAAGCTTGTCTCACCAACTGTCTCTCTGATATCTCTGCCTGGATGTCTCAACGCCAACTCAAACTGAACATGGCAAAAACTGAACTCCTGATCTTCCCTCCCAAGCCTTCCTTTCCCTTTTCCCTATCAATTACCATTGACAGGGTCTCCATCCTCCCCATCCCCCAAGCTCACAGCTTGGGCTTCATCTTCGACTCGTACCTTACCTGCAAGCCCTACATTGACTCCATGGCCAACTCCTGCCGCTTCTACCGCCACAACATTGCCAAGATTTGCCCTTTTCTGTCGGTCTCCTCTGCCAAAACTCTCATCCATGCCCTAGTCATCTCACGCCTCAACTATTGTAACCTCCTCCTCGCTGGCCTTCCCCATTCCCATCTTTCTTGCCTCATCTCTGTTCAAAACTCTGCTGCCAGGATCATCCACCTAGCCCGTCGCTTTGACAATGTGCAGCCTCTCCCCACTGGCTCCCTCTTCCTGAGCGTATTCTGCAAAAACTCCTCGTCTTCACCTTCAAAGCCCTTCACAACCTCGCTCCCCCCTACCTCTCTGCCCTGATCTCCCTCCGAACCCCTGCTCGAGCACTCCACTCCTCCTCCATCCCCTCCCACGCCTCCCAACTGCCTTCATCCCTTCTACCTCACTGCCCTGCATGCCTGGAACCCCCTCCCTGGCTACATTCACCTTGCCCCCTCCCTTTCTACCTTCAAACCCCTCCTCAAAACCCACCTCTTCCGCTCTGCTCTTCCTAACTCCTGCTAAGCATCCCCACCTGCTATCTGTAAACTCCCAACTTACTGAAACCAGGCCAAGAACGTGTACCTGAGCTCTCGTATCCTCGTGAATGTTGCATCCCTTGTCTCTTCCTCTGTTCCCCCTTCCCTGTCTCGTCTCCTCTCCCCCTGTCTTCTTTAGATTGTGAGCTCTCGGGCAGGGACCGTGTCTATCTTGTTCTCTGTAAAGCGCCAGGTACATTGCTGGCGCTGTATAAATGCTAATAATGCTAATAATAATAATAATAATAATGATAATAATAAAAACCCCATCCTCACCACCCACCATTCACCCACCTCCCTCACCAAAGGTCTGGCAGAATAACCAGGTCTTGCACGGTTGTCGAAATGAGGCACAGTCCAGGGCCAGCCAGGCCTCCACTGGAAGGGAGTTCCACAGCTTACGTACCGCCACCAAAAGCGCCCTCTCCATTGTAGACCCCTGCACCACCCGGGGGACATCAAGAAGGATGTTCCCGACGGATCGCAGGGGTCAATCCAGGGCACGGCGAGTGAGGCAGTCTCGCAGATAGGAGGGGCCCAGTATAGGGCTTGAAAGGTAAGCACCAACACTTTGAATCGGGCCCTGAAAACTACTGGAGCTAGCGTAGAGGTCGAAGCACTGGTGTAACGTGCTCACGACAGCCCATCCCGGTAACGAGACGGGTCACCACATTCTGCACCAGCTGCAGTCTCCGGGCCGTCACCAAAGGTAGCCCCATGTCGAGCGCGTTACACTAGTCCAGTCTTGAGGTGAAGGAGGCATGGATAACAGTGGCCAGGTCGGAGTCCGACCCATACGGCCAAAGCCCTGGCACCAGATGTAACTGGCGGAAAGCACTCCTCGGCCACAGCCTCAACCCGGAGAGTCAGGGGAAGCTGCGGATCGAGTACCAAAGCCAGACTCCGAGCCCGAGAGACCAGCAGGGACGGCAGGTCCACCGCTCTCCCCACCAACATCACCTCCGTCTTGTCAGGATTTCGTTTCAGGCAGCTCGCCCTCATCCACTCCCCCGCAGCCGCCAGGCATCGGGGAAAACACTGATGCTGCCGGGTCTGGGTCGGATGAAAGAGAGAGGTAGAGCTGGGTGTGGTCAGCGTCCTGATGACACCGCACCGTCCCACGGCCTCGCCAAGCGGCGCAGTCAGCGCTGGAAAGTCAAGTCCTCANTCCGTCTTGTCAGGATTTCGTTTCAGGCAGCTCGCCCTCATCCACTCCCCCGCAGCCGCCAGGCATCGGGGAAAACACTGATGCTGCCGGGTCTGGGTCGGATGAAAGAGAGAGGTAGAGCTGGGTGTGGTCAGCGTCCTGATGACACCGCACCGTCCCACGGCCTCGCCAAGCGGCGCAGTCAGCGCTGGAAAGTCAAGTCCTCAGGCTGAAGGGCTGGTCCCGTGGGAAAGGGACGGGGGGGTCGGGAGAGGGGATTGCTCTCCCCGAGCTGTCAGGGCGGGAATGTGGGTTACAGGAAGGGGCTCCACTGGCCTAAACCAGGCCCCGCAACATGTATTTTTCTTAAGTGTTCCTTAAAAATGTGCCGAGGCCGGGGAGGAAGGGGACAGAAGCAGAGAGAGCGGGCTGGTAAGCGGGGGTGTCCGGAGGGGGGGGGGGGGGAGGATCGCGAGAGGAGAGCCCCGCTCGAGCCCCGTTACCTCCTTGTCAGGCACCCAGGGCGGCTCCTCGAGGCCGAAAGGGCTCCGGGCAGCGCGGCTCTCGGGCACCATACGGAGGCCACTAGGCGAGCGCACCAGCTTCTTGACATCATGGGCCTCCGAGCCCGACATCTTCGCAGCAGCAGCGCCGCCGCCCCCCTCCTCCTCGTCCCAGACACTAGCGCCGCCGCCACCCAATCACCAGCGTCACCATGGAGACTGACATCGCTCAAAGCCAGTGAGACGCACCGGTTCCTGTCCCACCCACCCTTTTCCTTTGCCCAATCGGATAGGCCCTCCACCTACCTTTCAGCCAATCACTTGTTAGAACGCTTATCGCGCGGGCGCAAGGGGTGGGGGACGAAAACAAACCAACCCGGAAACGCTGAAACGCTGGGGCTGAGTTGCTGCGCTTGTGGAACGATCGCAGTCAATCAGCGAGACGGACACGAGAACCCATTGGCTGGCGAATGCGAAGTGCCCAGCCCATTGCATTCTGATTAGCCGTCAGCTCACATTACGTAAAAAGACTCTGATGTGATTGGCTTTGATCGAGACCCCCCCCCATCTGACTGGCTTGCGCCTTGCGCGGGCTAATACGAGTCTCGCTGTAGCTCTCAGGATACCCGCCGAGGCGCTCGCTGGACACTTTTTAAAAAAAACATCCCTAATGGGGCCTTAGACTCTGAGGCCCGGTGCTCTCCGATTGGATGGCTCGTCACAACAGCTCGGATTTGAACACTCTGATTGGTCAAACTCAGGCAAGTTGCCCTCTCGTTGGTTACGGCGGGGGGCCTCACCGGCCGAGAAGGGGGTGAGGGGGGAGGAGTTTATCTGGTGTATTAAGGACGAGCCCGTCAGCCCCCATTGTGAACCAGCCTGGCCCTGCCTTGCTCTGCCCGCCTGGAGCCTCCCGGCTTTTTTAGAATGGCTTGAAGCCAGTCACTGCCGGCTATGGGACCAAAGCTGTGAGCCTGCTCCCTCCATTGCTTCACCCTGCCCCGCCATTGCTTTCCCCTGCTACCACCCCCTTGCCTAGTGCGCAGGGCTTCCCGCTGGGCTAACGGCACCAGCATCACCGCCACCCATTTCCAGCGGTCAGAGAGGGACAAGCCTCGCCCCCTTGCCTAATAGGCTCCACCCTGCAGCAAATAAGCTCCACCCACTTACTCACCCCCACACATCTCCTCTCTCTCCCTCCCAGTCCCCCCCTCCTCCCATTTAGCTACTTGTCATTCCATTGTCTCCCCATTGTCCTCTCAAGTGCTTTTTCCAGGAGGCAACTGGGAAAGAAGTTGTCCCTCTTCCTCCTGAAAGAGGGACTCTGACCCCTGAAAGGACAGTCGGACTCAGCGCCCAAGGAGAGACATAGGGATGCTTGGGAGGTATGCACTAGGCAAGGGACCTTTGTGCAAGTGGGCTGTGACCAGGGTTGCTAATTTTCCCAGAAAAGAAACCTTGAAGAAAGTATACTAATTTGCGTGCTTTGATCCATGTACATTTATGCAAATGTAAAGGAACACTTAGATTTAGCTAATGCAAAAAATAATAATAGGGTCATACGATAGTAGGGAATTGCTAGAACACTGGTCAGTTATAGAGAGTTGGGGACATGAGGGTAGATGAGAAGCCCCATAGCGAATGCACAGAGGGACTCCTGGGGGCAAGGAGCCCAAGCCGACTCCGCCCAAGAACTCCAGGAGCTGGATTGCTGGGATTTTCTGCATCTTTCTCTTGTGGTAAAACATACGGGGCTAGATGACTAACCCTGAGAATTATCGGCGTAGCTCAAAACCCAGGGATAATACTTAGGCCATTTTTTGAGTCCCATGTTGGGGGAAAAAAAAGCTGCGCGGGGAATGTTTACGTGCTCCCCGCGCTGCCGGAAGTGACGTGTTCCACTCCCCGTGCAGCTTCTTTTCTTTTTTTTTTCTCAACGCGGGACTAAGGAGACGCTTTTCAGCGCCTCGTATAAAAGCGACCTCAGATTTATAAAGGCGTTAGACTCAGCATCTTTGTGCCTAAACCTCTAGGCAGCCTGCTGTCTAGATACAATGATATAAACCTATCCCTTAGGGGCTCTCTGAATTAATGTGTCTAGGAATGCTAGGCAGCACCTAAGTTTAAAAACCTCATGATCCTTGGCAACAAAGGGCTGTGTTGAGCTCCATTCTACTCTTTCAGCATGAACGGTTTTAGAATCCGCACACTTTTTAGGGCATTTATTGCTGCTGCTTAGGAAGAAGTGAATGAGGATTTATGCCAGTGCTAAGAGTTGGAATTGGAAAGAATCTCAATCCCCTACTTGGATGCAGGCTGACTACAGCTACAGCATCCACAACAGAGGGCTGTCGAGCCTCTTCTAGAAAACTGCCAACAATTGGGAGAGCCTTCGGTCTCCCTAGGCAGCTTGTTCCATTGAGGAGCAGCTCTTACTGTTAGGAAGTTTTTCCTGATATTTAACTGAAATCTACCTTTGTGTAACTTGAACCCATTCTTTCTAGTGCTGCCCTCGGTAGCATGAAAAACAGTTTCTTGTCATCTTCTTTAGGTATTTGAAGACTGCCATCATGTCTTCCCTTAATCTCCTATTTGCTAGGCTAAATATACCCAGTTCCTTCAACCTCTCCTCATCAGACTTGCTTTTCAGAATTCCCTTTATCACCTTTGTTACCCTCCTCTGAATCCACTCCAATTTGTCAGTGTCCTTACAATGAAGCACCCCAAACTGGACACAGTATTCCAGGTGATGTCTGACCGGTGCTGAATAGTGTGTAATTATTACTTCTGTTAATTCAGCCTTAAATTGCATTAGCCTTTTTTGCAGCCATATCGCATTGCTGACTCATGTTCAGTTTGTGATCAACCACTATGTGTTGCCAAGTCAGGTGTGCCCCTGCCGCCCCCGTCTTATTTGCACTGGTACCAAATGCTCTGATGATCACACTGCTTGTCTTGTAAATATTTTGTTTATGCATATGCACTTGGGTTCTCCATTCAGACAATTAAAACCAATACGGCTGTACCGGTGTATAAATAGTGAGTGTGGTTGCCATGTTGGTCCCAAATGGAGACAAAGATAGTAATAATAACCTTTATAGTACTGGTTTTATAAATAGCTAAAGTATGCTTGACCTGGCTGTTTAACTTTAAAATCAAAGCAGTAATGAAACCAATTGGGTTGCATTATGAAGTCAGCTAATTAGCCAGCGCCTGTGTTTTAATGAGAGCCGCTTCTGAGTAACAGAAACCCTTGTAGTATTACTCACATGTTTATATGAGTTTCTCTTTGAAAATGAAAAACTGATGTGCTAAGAGTAGAGGAAGGGAGGGTCAGCGTTTTGCATCCAGGATGAGATCATGTTTGTCAAGCTTCAGCCCAGATCAGCAGCACAGTCCTCTGGGAGAAGAGGCATGCGCTAGCTGCCATCACGCATACAAGTCCCATTCACTTCAGTGGGCGGGTGCACATGATCTGCTTGAGGATCATACGGCAAAAGTCCTATACCTGAGCTTTACGGACATGAACATTTTAAATACCAGCTAATCCTCTAATTGCATCAATGTTACTGAAATACTTTTCTTTTTTGGGGTGTGTGTGTGTGTGTTTCAAACAAGCGCCTCCCTACCCAGTACCCACTGTGCTTGTGTGAAAACTCCACTGGTGGGTCATGCACTTGTCTGAAAACACCCAGAGAGAGAGAGAGAGATCTACCTGGTAAGAAATTTCACTGTGTGAATGACTGCTGATAGCCACTGACCTGTTGTTGGTTTCTAATGCACACACATGCTGTTATGAGTCCCTATTAGTATTTTAATGTTCATTTTGACACAAGGTTGTTCAGATGAAAGACATAGTATTAATGTTCTGGATTTCACGTATGTTTGCAATGCCTACAAATGACAGGAAATTACCCAGCGCCGTACTCGTCACAGTGCTTTCACAAGCGATGGATTGGGACCGACTTGACATGAATCCTAAAGTGATAGCTGCAGTTAAGAAAGGTAATTCAGTGTATATCATTATGCATTCCTGATGTGTTCTCCACCAGAGTGTCTGACTGTATATTCTTGGGTGTACTGGAAACCTAAACATTTGATGCGTCAAAGACCTTAATTGTAGAGAATACAACTCCCCACCCCCCCCGGGTTGCCATACCTCCCCTTTAATTCAGGATACTTGTGAAAAATACATGGTGCAGGGCTGCAATGAAACCAGTGCATCATGTATTTTTCATAAGTGTCCTGGATTAAAGGGGCGCCCCTCCCCCCCCCCGTGAGCCATAGATGATACGCTGAGAACCAGTGTAGTTTGCACCTGGGAATTAAAATCCCATCTTAGCCACAAACTCACTGGTTGACCCCAGTGTATTTCTCATGTTCCCATCTGTAAAATGGGAATAATAGGATTGTTCTGCAGGGGAACTAGATACAAATTACTGAACTCTGGAATTGCTATATAAATAATAATAAACAATTTTATATTCTACTCTAATGAATCCATAAATGCTAACTGTCATGTCAAAAATCAGTCGAGACATCTTCAAACCACTTTCTCCCAAGTACCACTTGTAGTCCAGGTTTAGTGACCTGGCTTTCAAGCCAAGTTGTGAAGGGCTTAGGAATCTGGAGGCTGTTCTGCTGTGAGAGGAATGAAGGGGCACAGTCTTGGGATTTTCTTTTCTAGTCTGTTTTTCTTTTTTTCTGGTCCCCCCCCCCCCCACGCTTCCTGTTTTCTTTACCAGCCTGTTCTTGCCTTGATCAAGAAGAGATTTTTAAAAAGCAAAAACAGAAACAAATCCAGAGTTCCAGAAGAACGTGATAAACAAATGTTTCTCTGTAACCTTCTCCCAGACGCTGCGTCTTATAGCTCCTGTCTGTCTTAAATCAACCCCTGAAAGCTGGTTTGTTCTAAGAACTTGTGCTTGCCCTTTTACTCTGTCACTGAGGTAGCCAAACCCCTCAATCCACTGGAAGGGGAAAAAAACTTACACAGATCAATATAATGTTCTAAATTAATAATGGTTAAGTGGAAATAATTTTCTCTCCTGTGCATGAATATAGTTAATAAAAAAGCATTAATAAGATTTTCCTCTAATTGCAGCTAACATAAAATCAATCAAAGAGATTTTGAATCTTTCTGGACCAGATTTGCAAAGATTGACAAAACTATCCAGCATGGACGTACAGTACTTATTGAAAACCGTTTCTGGCACACTGAGGAAAAGCTCTGCCCTTACAGGTGATATGATTTATTTTTAAAGTGTCCTGCTTCAGCATTTAAAAATAATTCCAGTGTCATGCAAAATGTTTGCATTCAGTGCTCAATGAATTGTTGGCTCCAAAGTAAAACACACAACAAATCCATGTCTAGCAGGTAATTGTATTTTGTAAGTTGTTTCTCAAAGTCAGTTGAAAATAAAAAGGTTCAAGTTGCTGTTACTCTTTTAAAGAGAGATTTTTAAGTTTACAAAAGGCCTGATTCTGTAAGATGCCGAACGTAAATGAAAGCTAATAGCATTTAGGATCAGACCCCAATATTGT
The DNA here is from genome assembly GCA_003113815.1 of Sphenodon punctatus. Taxonomy (NCBI): domain Eukaryota; kingdom Metazoa; phylum Chordata; class Lepidosauria; order Sphenodontia; family Sphenodontidae; genus Sphenodon; species Sphenodon punctatus. The sequence goes on along the minus strand of QEPC01012495.1, from coordinate 1,173,573 downwards.
AATGTCAGATCAGTCTCCTACATGGAAATATCTGTGTAAGGAAATAGGCACTCTTAAATGTTTCTCTCATGGGAATTTTCACCAGATCATTCCATGGGAACAGGCTTAGCCCGGATTCCCATCCTCTTCCAGTGGAATGGGCTGCTCACATCTCACATGACATTCTGGGATCTCACCTGACAAACACAGCCTCTGCTTCTACACTGCTTTCTTGACCCCTGCGACTCTTCTCCACTCCCGCTCTGAATGAGTCTGTTGGATCCTGACAGAGGGGCTTTCCATGCTTGCAGCCTCTGCTAGAAGTCTAAGCTAGAGTGGCTGAGCTGTATGATTATTAGAGGGGAGAATCAGAAAAAATGTCACTTGCATAAGGTGACCTAGATGCCCTGGCTTAGACAGGACAATCCTACCTGGCCGTTGTGTGCCTACTTCTCCCGGCTATGCTGGCTGGGATGTTTTTAAGATCCTGATTTGACATAAGATACAGAGAGACATTCTCATTCTTGGTTTTTTGCTGGGATTTTGAGCAGAGAGAGGATAATTTTTGCACTGATTGAACTGCAGGTTGGGGAAAGGAGGCACATTTTCATTTTAAAGGCATCTTCCATTGTTTAATGTAGCACTGTTTTTATGTTAATTGAACTAGAGTGCATGGTTTCTGTGAGTGGAGGGTGTGGCTTTTGACCCTCTTCAGCTGTTTTAATTAACCTCTTTAAATAATCATCTGTTTAGAACAAAGAACTCCAAGAGGTTGTTTTTGCTTTTCACACTGTTACCATAATCAAAGTTTGAGGAAGAAGAATGATCAGAGAATCCACACAGAACTGGGCTATTGGTCACTAGGCTGTCAGAGAATTCACACATGAGAGAAGCCAAGTGCCCAGTGCTAGGAAAAAACAGTACTTGTTCATGTAAGTCAGGTAGTAAAGTTTGAAAAGGAAATACGAACCACAATGGGTAATAACATACGCGACGGCAGAGCACCGCCATCACAAACTGATCCTGTCCGAGAAGCCGCTTGCTGACTGGTCTGTATCGGGTCCAGCTGTTAAAAAAAGGTTCACGTGGCTGGGCTGGGGGTGGTGGGGCAGGGAGCTGCACACACGTGTGGCCGGCCGGCCCTACCCCTGCACTGCGTCCAGTGTCCCAGCCCCTTCCGTGATGAGCAATCATGATGGCCATTGATGGCCACCATGGCAGCCTGTCATGGGGACCACTCCAAAAGGGGCCAGGAACAATGGGCTACTCGGCTCAGTCAGGTGGGCCTTTTTCCGACTGTGTTGGTGGCTAGTCTGGGCTGTGACCCTGGACAGCCTGGGCTAGACACCAACGTGGCCGGAAGAACTCCGAGGCTAACATCTGGATGATCCCCAACAAACATGATGGTGGCCTGCTTGGCCTTGCTTGGACCTTCTTTAGCCTGTGGAGCTTCAAAGTAGCTCTTGGGTTATTTTAAACATGCATAATTTGCACAGATGTGCAAGTTTATATAAATTACTGCTGGTGAGGCATTCCACTTTACCTTACAGCTGCCAAAGAGATTCACTTGAAGAACCACACAGAACATGGAAGCGTGACTGTAAAGTGCTGCATCTGTCTAGTAGCGCTATAGAAATGATTCGTAGTAATAGTAGTATAGAGTCTATTATTGAGAAAATACTAACCAGAATTCTTTCTTCTCTTAAACCCCCCCCCCCCCAAAAAAAAACCCCAATAATTCTGTAGCCCTTCAGCTGTACCAAGACAAAGACCCTTTCACCTCCTATCACCAGAGGCTAAGTCTGGGTTGTCCAGTACTAGACAGCTTGTTAAGAGGTGGCCTTCCCCTTGAGGGAATCACAGAAGTTGCCGGGGAAAGCTCTGCGGGAAAGACCCAAATTAGTCTGCAGCTGTGCCTTTCCGTGCAGTATCCTTACGAATACGGAGGATTAGATTCGGGTAAGTAGTATTAATTGCCGATTACTACTTGTTTTGAAGGTGTGTAATATCTTTTAAAAGGCCTAATTTATAAAGTTTCATTCAGCTTCTGACCCATTTTCAGCATTACTGACATGGAGAGAAAAGTTTGTACACAGCTGCAGCACCCAAACTTAGCATGTGACAAACTTGCTAATGGTTGCTGAGAGCCCATAGCTTCTCTCCAAATGGGTGCACTAATATGATAGTCATTGAGCTAGAATTGATTTCCCCTCTACTTTTTCAGCAATCGCTTATGGTATCAATTTTGGCATTTGAAATATATAAAGCACTGTATGAAAAACACCCCATGATTCTTCTTAAAAACAAGTGTTTTGAGACAACCCTTCTGGCAGATATTGCTACCCTGCTAACCATAGAGAATCTATGCCATAGTGTACATGCTATTTCTTACCTAAAGCTGGAGCTATCGTATCCCAAAGGCTCTGTTCGCCAGGGACAGGGCTAAGCCAGTGGTGTTGAAGAAAGAGATTGATATTATTTTGTTCTCCAGATGTTGCCATATCATTGCACAGCTGTGCTATCTGCCTGTGCCATCTCAAAATCATCTCAAGCAACCTTCATAACCTCCTCCCTCCCAGGCAGTGTTGTCAGTGAGGGCAAACCCCAGGGTTACACACTGGCGGTGATGGGGAAAATGCAGTAAGAACGGGTCCTTGGCAAAACCTATTTCTCCTCTGACCTGGTTCACTAGCCAGGTCCTTTCTATCACTGCCGAATTTCCTTCTCTGTCCCCTCCCATGTGGCTCAGGTTTTACCACATGCTTTTCTGTGAAACTCGCTCTGGTCTTTCCAGAGAAATCTACCCACATGGAACAATTCCAAAAGGTCAAATGGTAGAGGTGGCTTTAAATGCCCAGAGCACAAATTCCTTGTGTCCAACAACAACTGATTGAAAGGCGCAGACTTACCTGCCTTGTGGGTAGCGCCAAAACCCCCTTCCGTGGCGGACAGGCAGCTCCACTGATTTCAGAGCTTTGTTCTAGGTTATGTCAATAACCAAAGCCGATGCAGCTGTATTCTACAGCTAGGGTGAAATTCTGTTTTGAATTAAAATTTGAAATTTTATTGTCAACGTTTTGATTTTTCATGCTCAGCCAACTGTGGACCTGAGTCATAATTTCACTGCAAATTAAAATTGACACAGACTGAAAATTTCACATTGAAGATTTCAGTTTCCGTATTCGGCCCCCTGTGCTATATTCTCCCTCTCATTCAGTGCCTGCCATTGATTCTCCACACACAGCAATCGCACAGATGCTTGTATCTGGTGTGACTTGGGAACTGTCAGTTTTGGTGGAATAGCTTCAGTTAGTCTCGCCCACCGATGTACACGGTATGTTTGGAGTTGTGTGGGCAACCAGTTCTGAACGAGATCCATGCCCGTCCTGGCTGGAGAAAGCTAGTCAGGAGACATTGGGGCTGTGCCTGGCTTGGGTTGTTAATGCCTCCCTTTGGGACGACAGGGTGCTTGACAGCCTAAAAATTGCTGCTGTCCAACCCCTGCTCAAGAAACCATCCCTTGACATTGACTCCCCTGCCAGCTAACACCCCATCTCTAATCTTCCCTTTTTAGGAAAGATTATTGAATGGGTGGCTACATCGCAGCTTCAGGTGCATCTCCGTGGTATTGGATTCCTGGACTCATGCCAGTCAGGATTTTATCCTGGATATGGGCACTGAGAGTGCGCTGGTGGCCTTGGCTGACCATTGCTTGGAAATCGACTGGTGTAACTGTACTCTGTTGATTTTGTTAGTTCTTTTGGTGACCCTTGATACAGCTGATCATGAAGTGGTGTTGACCTGGCTGCGGGACCAGGCGGGGGTGCGTGGGACTGCTCTTGAGTAGTTCTGCTCATTCCTGGCTGGGAGAACTCAAAGGGTGGTGATGGGCAGTGGCTCACCCTTCCCTCAGGAGCTCCCTTGTGGGGTCCCACAGGGTTCCATCTTGCCCCCACTCTTTTTTGTTTGACCAGGCATTTGGCAGACAGGGATGGGGTTGGGTGGAGGGGTTAGGGGAAAAGGTTGGTGGCCTAGCAGATTTAAAAATAAATAAATTAAAATAAATGGGAGTCTGTCTGTCTGACGACAGATACCCTTCACCCAAGTCACACCAGATACCCTTCACCCATGTCCATCTTAGATTGTAAGCCCACTGGGCAGGGACTGGTCTCTCAAAAGATATCTGTGATGGTAAAGCGCTGCGTACACCTAGTAGCGCTATAGAAATGATTAGTAGTAGTAGCAGTTTTATATGTTTTTATATTTTGTAAGTCGCCCTGAGCCTAACTCGGAAGGGTGGGGTAAAAAATGGAATGAATGAATAAATTCCCCCACCATTATTCCCCCTCAGCTGTACTGCGAGAAGGGAAATGAACGGGATGGATCTAGGGTAACATATGCAAACGGGAGAGAGCAGCATCTTAGCTCCGTTTTTGCTAGTAGAATTGCTCAGGGCAATTGAAGGTCAGTGCATCCAAGAGCATGGTCGGGAGACTGAGCGGATAATGTCTTGACCCCCATAGCATGTCACTCTGCTTTGCCCACACCCTCGAGCCTTGCAGACTGAACTGAGCCCAGTGGGACCTGACTAGTCTCAGTGGCTTTGGTTCGGGAGCCTTCTCGCTCCACACTCTTTGGGCCGGGGTCCCCTCGCGTGTTGCCATGCCCACTCTGCAGGAGCAGAGCAATGTCAGAAAAGGGGTGGGAGAATGCATTAACCCCACCTTTTTCCTGATGTAGTCCTGCCTGTATAGAGCACTATGGTGTGAGGCCACCCCCCACTACATAAGGTCCAGGCTTGGGCTGGATCATTTAGCTCAAGCAGGTTTCTATCACTGTATAATCTTTATATAGCACCTTCCTGCCATGGCACTCGGAGCGCTTTCCATACAACAATTTAACACAACTTTTAATCCTCACAACAATCCTATGAGGTAGGTTAGGCTGAGAGAATAACGTGACTGGCCCAAGGTCACTCAGTGAGATTCTGGCTAAGGCAAAATTAGAACCAGGGTCCCCTGCTACCTCCCAGTCCAAGTACTGTGCACTTAGCCATTACACCACACTGGCTCTCGTCATCTCACCCTATCCTGAAGGCTCAGCAGGGCAGGTTACAACACAAACATAAATAATTAAAATCCCTCACCCCAAACCCTTACATCATTATCCCAAATCCTATCCCTTCTTGCTAAATGCCTGGCCAAATAAAAATATCCTACACTTCCTGTAGAAGCTGAGAAGGCTTGGATTCTGACAAACCTCCAGGGGAAGGGGGCTCCACGACACTGGGGCAGCAACTGTCCATCCTACCTGTATGAATCTGATGACCAGATGGCATGCACAAGAGGGCGCTGCTGGCAGACCTCGGAGATTGCGGTGGAACATGAGAGGGGACGCGACCTTTCAGATATGTGGGGCCTATACACTTAGAGTGTATTGATCCCCTTCTCTCTTTTGCATTGAGGGGGGAGAGATGGCATTAACAGATAAAGGCTCTCGGAACACAGGTCCCACAGGAAAGAAACGTCCAGTGTCCGATATGGAGGGAGGGCTTGGTGTCTGGAATTAGATTGAAAACGTTCTTGAAGGAGCAACTCTTTGGCAATAGGCCAGACTAGCTGCTAGTCACCGTGGTCTGGCAGAGGGATGAAAGGCCGTACGAGGCTTTGCACTCGTACAGTAGAAGCAGCACCTATTGAACGTTTCCAGTTAATATTCTCCAGCCAAAGAAAAATGTTGTAACTGTATTGTTGGGTCTGTTGCAATAGTTCACATGATGAGAAGACTCCAGGAGAAAGATAAACAGACACAAAGTCAGAGGACACTGTGCCATGAAGAATTTTGCTATATGCAAAACTATAGCCAGATGAGCTGACCTAGCAATGGATGTCCTGAGTAAGCTTTCTTCCCTTTGCTCTTTTTCTTTGGGTTACTATGTTTCAACAATCAAATTGACAGGGCTTGAAAAATCCACCCACGGAGTTGCAAGTGAGAACAATCGGCATCTGAGAAATCCAGATTTCCACTTGCTAAAAATGTTTCTTCCCTTAATGATTCAAAGAAAACGTTCTGAGTGCAAGCAGACCAATGCATTGTTCCCTGCCTGAGACCGCATAGAGACCGCTTTGGTGACACTGTTGTCACTTCTAGTTTTCCCAAGTTGCAAAGAGTGAAAATTTTCCAGCTCTGAGAGCTTTATTTGCTGCTAATTAGAACCCTGCTCATAGCAATGAAAGTGCCAAGAACAGGGACATTTTTACTATGTTGGTGCCTGGGAAATCCTTTGAGTTGCTGTTTTTGATTCACATTAGAGAAATCGGGCTCTGGTGCAGCTTATTGTGGATGAAGACCCACAAACTGGAGTCTGGCAGAGGGATAGAGTAGCAGAGACTCTATTTTTTCCATTGCAGCATCTTGTTTTATGTTGTATAGTGATTGTCTCTTTCTGCGTTTTTGAACAGCATCAAGAACAGTTGGGCCCCTATCGTGACTCTGTTGGTGTCCAAATTTTTCAGTGCAAATAATAGAGATGCAGTAAACATTTCACACCTGGGTTGCTGTGTGATATGAGTGACTACATTCTAGCCACTATAAATTATCTCTTTATTAAGAGAACTATTTATATGCTGCAGATGACTGCCCAGAGCACACACATGCACCCACACTTCAGATGCACACTCTCCAAAGGGTCGCCCCCCTCCCCCCCACTGCAATTCCTAACCTAGCCTGCAGGCTTCCTGCAAATTGGTATATTAAACTTCATTTTTAAAAAGCATATGAAATGATAAGATGACTGTGAAAGAGAAAGTTGATAAGACTACCTGATCTATTCCTTTATATTACAAGGGATGTGGCCGTGGGACAAGCAGTGATGATGCAGTCAGATTTCACTTCGATTACAAGACATCATGTCAGTCCTGTCCTGCTGGTAGAGTAAGGGGCTGCTGATTAAAAAGAGCGTGTTTAGCGTTTCTTAAAGTATAATGTAAAAAGACTGGTGGCTTTTTCTGTATTTCATTGTTGGGGTTGTTGAGACGAAAGAGATAAGAGACCTGGTATTTCTTAAGAAATGTATTTATGTCACTGGACTTTGTGCTAATCTTGTTTATTGTTCTTTTCAATGTTGGTTAGCTTGGCAGGACACTAGGAAGTTAGGGCAGCCTTTGCTTCAAGGTTAGCTGTCACCAGAAGACTAATGCCACTGTGCTGCTGTCTTGCTTATTTGGCTGAATTTACCGTTGTATGCACACATTTATAGATGGATCTGATGACATGTCATAAACTAACAAACCTATTAGGATTTCTGGGTTGGGGATCAGTAACCAATTCTGCTATCTTTAAAACTTGTATTTTATAAAATTATTTTTAAAATATCGGTTCTGATATGTGGACAGATGTTTATCAATTATTAATATACACAATTTAGAATTTTGTCAGCATAGCCTGTGGAGCGTGATCGTAATCCTAAATTACAATCCTTTGGGGAGGGTGGGATAGGGTTTTTAGTCTCCCCGCCCTTATATATATTTTTTTATCCTTCTTATCCCTGGATGTTTTAATTGTTGATGTTTTAAAGAGAGAAATGTTTTAATGAATTTTTAATTGTACGTCGCCCCGGGATGCCGCAGGCATATGGGGCGAGTAATAGATGTAAGAAAATAAATAAATAAATAAAATGAAGACCAGGGTTGGGTTTTGGCAATGTCGCTTGCCTCTCAAGACTCCTACACAAGCTGTTGTGGAACCATGAAGTTACTTGGATGACCGCTAAAATATTTAGTTTATTTAAATTTGTATCCTGCCTTATCTCAAAGTGGGTACCAGCATACAAAATGTGTTGATCTTCCAGATTCTGACTCAGGAGACTTGTTGGGTTTTTAACAAGAACATTTATTAACATAAGGCTGTTGGCCTAGTCTTTTAGGACGATTCTAGGACGGCTCTAGAAGAGCTCTTAGCTCTCAGTTCTGGTGAAGCACCGCCCTCTGTCTAGATCCTTCCAGTATAACTAGGAGGCATTGGTAACAACATTCACCTTTTAAAGACACAATACACCATAATTTATTGTTACCTAACTAGTAATTCAAGTACTGTCTCCATCTCAACATCTCTCTTCCCCCCCACCCCTCCCATTTTAACAGAATTCAAACATTGACAGTCAATAACACAACTTTAGCAGTGTTCAATAAGTCTCTCAGGAGCTCTGCTTTCTCTACTAGATCTTCAAGGAAGTGCTTCCATGTTCCTTGTTACTCCCGGGATGTCCTGCATAGTACTATGATGAGCTGTATCCTTGACAGGCTCTTCAGAGCTCTCTGAGCTCCGTTTCATACCAACTGCTTCCTTATCCCTTTCCTGTTAGGAAGGTATCGCAGATGCCTCCTGTTGCGTCTATAGGTTACTCCATCTGGTGTTTGCACTGCATACGAATGTGGTGCCACTTCTTCGAGCATTATGGCCCTTTTGGCCCAACAGGTACCATCATGCAGTAAGACAGCATCATTAGGCTTCAAAGGTGGTAACTCTTTTGCCCCTGTATCATAGTAATGTTTCTGTTTCATTTTATCTTGCTGTTTATACCTGCTTAAGCGTACCTTGTTTGGAAGTCCTGTCTCTATGAAACTAGGGAGTGTGGTTCTGATCCTTCTGTTAAATAGGATCTCTGCAGGGGACAGGCCATGTCTCAGCGGAGTTGCTCTGTAATTTAACAGGGCTAGATAGGGATCTGCTCCTGAGTCAGCAGCCTTCTTTAACAATCGTTTCACTATTTTAACACCATTTTCAGCTAGCGCATTAGATTGGGCTAGCCCGGGCTGGAAGTTACATGTGTGAACTCAGTCTTTTGCAAACTCACAGAACTCATGTCCCCCAAACTGAGGTCCATTATCAGACATTAGAATCTGAGGGATACCCTGCCTAGAAAAAATTGATTTCACATGCTGTATTACATGGTGTGACGTAGTGGATTGCAATAATGCAATTTCAGGGTAATGAGAGTAATAGTCTAAGACTATGAGAATTCTCTGTCCCTTAAACATTACACCATCAGTGACTGACAGGTCAGCAACGCAGTGTTTGTGTGCGCCTGGCCGTGAGTTAGCAGGCCCCTTTGTCGTGATAGCTTTGATCACATGCTGCAGTGTATCATCTGAGGCTGTGGCCTCTGCAGATTCTAGCCACTGGGCATCTGAGATGGGAGAATTTTTTCACATCAAGTTAACATGCACTGTGTCATACTCAGCATCTGGAACTGTGCGAGTGCTATCATATGCCCGTGACAGCGTAGCTGCTATTATGAGGTCTTTCCCTGGTTTATATTCTATTGACAAATCATATAGCTGGAGTTGGGAAAATAGTCTTTGGATCCTGGGGGGAACATCAGCTAGCCCCTCTTTTGCAATGGACACCAAAGGTTTGTGATCTGTTTCAGCTATGACCTGTCTGCCATAAATGAAGACATGAAATTTCTTGCACCCATATGCCAGGGCTAAAGCTTCCCTCTCCGTCTGAGGACACTGCCTCTCTACAGTGTTCAGAGCCCCAGACCCATAAGCTACTGGTCTCCAATGGTCACCATATTGCTGTAGTAAGGCTGCCCCTATGCCTTCATTGGAGGCATCGGTGGAGACTTTAGTGTCTCGCCTAGGGTCAAAATACCTGAGAACTGGGGCTTCCTTAATGAACCTTTTTAAAGTTTCAAATTCTCTATCCATGTTGGCATCCCATTGTGCATTTCTTTGCAGGTGTGCACGGAGGTTAATAGCGTGAGCAGCCACATTAAGTATGTGTTTGCCCACATAATTCACCATAACTATGAACCTCTGCACTCCTTCCTTGTCCTTTGGGGGTGGCATATCAATTATGGCTTGTATTCTGCCAGGGTCAAATCCTGACTCCATCCTCTGTTAATCTCTCCCCCAAATATGTGAGCTCTCTGGTTCTAAGCTTGCATTTTTGCTTATTTAATTTCAGACCAGCTGCGCGAGCTCTGTCCAGAGCTTGCTGCAATCTGAGATCATGCTCTTCCAGCGTCTTGCCCCAGATTAACACATCCTCTCTATATACTCTTGCACCTTCAGTGCCATCAAATCTCTGTTGTACAGTCCTATGAAAAACCTCGGGAGCAGATTTTAACCCAAACGGTAATGTGCAAAAGCAGAATCTTCCATAAGGTGTGTTAAAATTACACAATCTTGAACTCCTCTCATCTCATCTAGAGGGATTTGCCAGAAACCAGATGATGCATCTAAAGTGGAAAAGAATTTTGCACCAGCCATAGCTCCAAAACTGTCTTCCCTTTTAGGCAATGGGGAGTGTTCCCTCAGCACATATTTAACTCCTTAGGGTCTAAACACAGTCTTAAGGAGCCATCTTTCTTTTCCACAATCACCAAGGAGTGCACCCACTCGGTAGGCTCTTCCACCTTTTTTATGATTTTCTGAGCCACTAGGTGATCCAGTTCTTGTTTTAATTTCTTTTTAATCATGAGAGGGACATTTCTGGGTGCATGAATACGTGCGTAATTTGGTGTTGCCAACTGTATCTTGTATTCTGTGGCCAATTTTTCTATACCTTGAAAAAGATCTGGATATCTATCCTCGATATGCACCTGAGCAATGCTGTTGACCAGACAGAGTCTTTTAATTAAACCTAAGGTTCGACATGTGTTTAATCCCAACACAGGCTCCTTGTTGCCTGAGACTATGACAAATTGAATAAATACATTGGTGTTCTGAAATTTCACCTCCAGCTTACAAGCACCTTTGGTGGAAATTATTTCTCCACCATATGCCCTCAATTTTATCTTTTTTTTTCTTAATACAGTCTGGCTTTTTATGTAACTGCTCTACAAGAATATCAGAAATTACATTTACCTGTGCGCCAGTGTCCAATTTATAATTAATCAGAGTCCCATTTGTCTAGAGTAATAGTCCATTCTTCTGTAGTGTCTTCACCTGTCACAGATCCAATATAGAATTCTTCTTCAGAGTTCTCTGCATCATCATCCTCAAGTGCACTGTTAGCCTGCATGCTCTGTATCTTCTTGTGGGGGTGGGGGATGGGAGTGCACTGGTGGCAGGTGGAGGAGGGTGTGCATCCGTTCCCAGGGGCGCGCGCCCACCTCCATGCACGGAGCAACTGGCATTGGCGCCCATTGCTCCATGTGTGGGTGACAGGTGGAATGCAGGAACACGCACGCACCCCCACCTACCACCGGCGGTGTTCCCACAGGCAGTCCTCCAGTGCTGGCTGCAAGCTGCGGCGTTCCTACAGATGCCCCCCACTGTCGGGGCCGTAGTTACCCTTAAGGATCATGATCGACCATATGGGGGAGGCGGTCTTTCAGTTAAATGAGGCCCAAGCTGTTTAGAGCTTTATAAGTCAGTACCAGCCCCATGCGTTGTGCCTGGAAAGCTATTGGAAACCAATGCAGACTCTGAAGCACAGGTGAAAACTTTCTTTCTTCAAAGTGCTTTCCAACCCTCTGAGGTATGTCATTTATTGAAAGCTTTTTACAGATGGGGAACTGAGGCAGAGAGATAGTGACTACCCAGTGAGTTCATGGCTGAACTAGAATGTGGAGCCTGATCTCTCCAGTCCAACACCTTATTCACTTGCTCGCTGCACGCTGGTGTAACATGCATTCCATATTTACAGTTGTGTATATAGACCGTGTTCCTTCCGGAACCATGGTTAGTCAGGATCACAAAGTGGAAACAAATTCTATTTTTTAAATGTGTCTCACCAAAATTTCCTCACCTAGATTGGCAGCATATTTAACAAAGGTGAAGGATGCCTTGGCTATTAGATCTCTGTTAACTTAGAGAGAAACTCTGTACTATTATCTTGTTTCAGCATTCTTCTGTCCGGTTCTACGTCTGCACCATTAAAATGGTTTAAATGGCTTGTCCTAATACGGAGAGGCCTGTTTTTACATTTAAGGTCAATTATTAGTCATTCTAATTTGTCCATTTTCATTTTGTTACGTTTATTAGAGAACTAAATGTATTTTAAATGAGCAGAGATCAGGGTACTCCCTCAATATGCACTGGGTTGTTTTTTTCAGATTCCAAAGTCTGTTTTAAGGTGTAGCCAGACATGACATCACTACAGTTGTCCCTGGACTCGGAGGCCGTACCACTGGGTTGCCGTAGGATTACTCTATGGTGGCATTTTTCATGATGTCTTTCTGGCTCTACTGCTGCATGTTAGCCTCAAGGTGATCCACAGAAGAGGCAATCTGAAGATTTTCCTGGGGGCTCCCATGCAATACAGAGTTAGGATTTTCAGTTCACAGGCCTGTCTTTTCAAGGTGTTTGTGCAGGTTCCCTTTCAGGAGAATGACAGAGATCAGAAATAGAATGATGGTTCTAGAAGTGAACACCCACAGTGAACTGAATGGTGGCTTTTTTCTGTGCATGTTCATTTGGTGTGTAACCTTTTATGAGGCAGAGCATAGATTCCAGAGGTGGTTGTTCTTGGTTGCAGGCGCTGTCTATGTTTGCACCGAAGATGTTTTCCCAAATAAGCGTTTGAAGCAATTGACTGAACAACAACAGAAGCTGAGGGTGGATGTTTCACTTGACGTCATCCAAAAAATAAAATTTGGAAACCGTATTTTCATTGAACACGCAGCAGACATAGTAAGTATCGATGTGACTTGCAAATAAATGACTTGGGGACACTCAATCCAGTTTGTAGAGATGAAAGTAAATAGCATAGCAGCCTAGCTGAGGTGAGAGAGGCTACAACAAATTAAGATGAAGGTGATTGGCTTTGGATACCAGCTTCCTAATCTCTTTTAATTGCATTTAGGAGACTGATTCATCTTAAGAAAAGTTAATTGTCTCACACAAAGTGTCGGTTGGAAAGGTCAGGAGGTTTTTATAGATAGCCTAGTAACATACGAGTCACCATTGGCCAGAGGGGCGAGGTAAAAATGTAAGAAAATAAATACAGCTTTTTCCAAGATCTACTCTGCTTTTCCAAGTTTATAAGAGAAGTATCCGGACTACTAGGACTTTGTATTGCCATAGCACTTACTGGCCCCAGCCCCACGACATTGGATACTGTGCAAATACAACAGAAAGATGGTCCTTGCTCCAAAGTGTGTGCTGTCAAATTCCCATTGACTTCAATGGAGTTAGGATGGCACCTTATACATACAAGATGGTAAGTGGCGAGAGCAAGGGCAGCGTGGGTGTGTGCAAGAGAACAATGAGACCATTGTGACTGGCACACCCGCTGCCTAGCCACTGTTGAGCTTCTGGCAGGCAGCATGAGAAGAGTGAGTTAAAAGAAGGTATTTGAGGGGAACTTTGCATAATTCAGAATTGACCATCAGCTTGGCAACCCCTAATCATTGGCAGCTTGGTGCGTAGTACTGAAATACCAGTAATGACAATAATGGTGTAACTTCATTACTTCTAGAAATGCTTTTGTTGAAGTATTATCATCTATTATCATTATCATCATCATTATAGACATTTCTTCCCCTGGGCTTCAACGAAGGAGATGCCTGCTCAAGCTGTTTGGATTTTCTCTTTTGCTCTTTAGGCAATGACTAACTTTTTGGCAGTCCTGATAGCCAATTCTGGAAACACTGAACCAGGCGTAGAAGTGTTTTTAGGGGACGGGCCCGTGAGCTTTTTAAAAAAAGATGACAAAGCAACTGATAACTTGGGCAGGAGGGGCGGGATATAAATTTTAAATAAATTAAAAAAAAATTAAAAAAAATAAAATAACATGGGAATGGGAGGCAAGAAATGGCTTCAGACAACACAAATTACATTAACTGACACTTGTAAAAAACCCAAAACCAAGCCAGAGAGTCTGCATGGATGAGGTGCAGCAATTCTGCTTTAGTGAGCTTAACAAGATAGTTTCACACTCTCACTGCTTTGGCAAAAAAGAGGTTTGGAACTTGTGTATATATATATATATATATATATATTGCCCGCTCCTAAAGCATTTGCTATGGAGGCTCCAATTATCCTGAAGTTTAAAGCCATTTGAGTTAGCAGCCTTGGACCCAACTTTGCCTTAGGAATCATTTGTGCGGATGCGTCTGCGTCTGCACAGACAGAGTCCCATAAATCCAGAAGTGGTTGTGGGGTCTGTACCAGCTGATCTTGGTTCAGGACTTGGTGGGAATAGAACTTGCCTGTTGCAACTCGGCTACTGCAGGGTACTTCCCCCTCTCTCTCTGATTTATTATATATATAATTGATCTTGCCTAATGGCTTTTCAAATGGCACATCTCCAAGTTGTCCTTTGTCGTATCATTGGTATTTGATATAAGCACTGGAGAATGATTGATTGGTTGTAATTTTCCTAACACACATGCCATGCTTTATATAGTGTTCCTTCTATTATTTTTCTCTTGAATAACTCTTAAAATGTCAATTGCATTTATTTGTTTTCGATGTCTAGACCTCCCTTCCTCAAAGGCTCAGGGCGGGTAACAACATTCTATACAATGTATGGATCTCTCAAACTACAGACTGCATAAAAATTTCCATTAAAACAATTCCCCAAACCCTATCTTCATCTGCAAAATGCTTGGCAACATCATGTGTTGCCTCTAGAAAACGCTCGGGCTCAGGCTTTGGCGAACCTCCAGGGGCTCTTTAACTCGCTTAGCTGCTAATGAGTGTATAAAAGTGAAACGAGTCTTCTGATTTAGCTTTAGAACCTAAGTGCCATACTGGTTCAGACTCGCCGTCTGTTGAGCCCAGCATCCTGTCTCCGATAGTGGCCAGCAACAGTAGCTTGAGAGATACAAATACAGGTCATGATGTGTGACCCCTCTCCTGCTAACCACTCCCAACTACCAGTAGCCAGGGGTTTAAGCCCCAGCTAGTAAGCATTTATGGTTCTGCCCTCTAAGAACTTATCTAAATTTCCATTTGAAGCTAGTTATGGTGCTGGCTTTCACTGCCTCCTTTTGCAAAGTGTGTCACAACTGTACTCTCTCCAGCGTGGAAAAGTACTCCTTTTTGTTTGTTTAAAATCTGCTGCTGTTCTCTTACTGTGAGAAAAGGCAAACAATAGTTCCCTATTTACTTTTTCCACACCTCATGATTTTATAAACTTTCTCCATATCCACAATTTCTGATGCAGCCCCAGTAGCTTTTGCAGATCCAATACTATTTTACTATCCTCTTTACAAGCAGTTGCAATTCAGGTTAGGAATAAAATAACTCCTCTAGGAGTGCTTAACCCCTTAGGTACTGCGGGCTTCTCCTCGAACGCCCACTCTTAAGTGCCTCATTTTCACAAGCAGCCTAGCACAGGGCCCCGGGTTGGCTGTTTTCTCCATTGACAGCGATGGGGAAAGCGCAGCAAACACAGGGCCCTGCATAGAAGGGCAGAACACGTTTGTTTGTTTATTCACATTTGTATCCCGCCCTTCCAAGCATTGGGACTGTGAGTTTTTATCGTTCGCTGGAAAGTGCACTTTTTTGCACTCATGAAAGGTGAAAAGACTCCTCGCCCATGATTAGAGCAGTATTTAAAACCCCCACAACAACACAGCCCTCATGACAGACCTTGCAGCATGCTGATCTTAGCAGAAATGATTTGAGGGGTAATCCTCAGCCATTGAAGCCAGAGGGAGTTTTGCCATTGATTCAACGAGTCCAGGATTGCAGCCACAGTCATTTCCATCCTCCAGCAAGCCCCCATTCCCTCCCCTGCCTAGGGAAATGGCAGCAGAGTGTTTATTGCACTCCTCTGGAGGAGTAAAAAGCATTTACCGTTGAGAAAGCAGTTCTAGCAGGAGCTTTGAGAAGCTGCGTATAGAGAGAGCTAGGTCTACAGCACCCACAAAGTTAAGCATGTATTGGCAGGACAAGGCAAGCAGCTCTGCAATGAGCAAGCAACAGCAGTAGGAACCAAAGCTACAGCTTTGCTCCTGCTGCTTTCTCTCCCTCACCCCCCTTTTGATGGTTAATGCTGTACCCCCTGTGTAAAAACAACAAAGACAACTATTTAAAAAATTGCCTTGTTTAAAAAACAAATATGCTGTGTAAATTGGAACGTTCACTCTCCCGCAACAAAACCTAATATCTTGCATTCAGAACACTCTGGTTGTTCATATTCCTTGAAAAAGCAGTAAAGAGTTTTGAATGGGCACAGAGAGATCTGAGCAGATGTAGGAAAACAGAACTGGTTGGTGTTCAGCAAAGGTTCCAGTGTCTGCTGGTTAACCCACAGGGGATATGGGCTGCGTGTCTCCCACGGTGACAAAGATATGCAACTCGGTTAAATCCTTACTATGGAGTCTACCTCTCCCACACACACCCTCTTCCTTTCAGTTTGGAAGGGCCCTGGACCTGTCCCTGGTGTATTGGTCAAGATGGTGGCTGCCACACTAGGATCTCAAGAGTTCGTGTATCCTACTGAATTGATTTTCCCATTAATAGAGGCAAACAGCTAGGACAGACACATTCCTTCCTGACAATCCTATTGGAATCCAGACTGAAGAAATTCAGTCTCCCTTTGACAAGCCTGGATTGCACAGAGATGTCAATGCAGCTTGCGTGCAATCCTGACAGAATGTATGTGAACCTTCTAAATGCGTATCCCTGTGTCTGTGTGAGGAATAGCACTTTATACTAGTGATGTCCAGTCTAGACCTGGATTAAGCCATAACTGCACAAATCATTCCTGATTAATCCACACCAATCTGCGCTCCATCCGCGCAAGTGTTGTGACTCCAGAGTTGCGAATCCCCGCTCCCTGGGGCCCTGGTATACTTACTGGCCTCAGAGGACTTGACTGAAGCTCCTCTGGCATGCTGATGCTGGGCGGGGGGCTTCCCAGCAGGCCCCTTCACCATGGTGCGCTATCTAGCTCCCTGCTTGGCAGCATGCATGTGAAAAATGGCCACTGGAACCATTCTGTGCATGCGCAAATGGCCGCCACTCTTGCTCAAAACAGCGGTGGCCAAAATGATGTTGCCACCATTTTGATTAAGGGCAGCCAGGGCCAATTTGCACATACACAAAATGGCAGTGATGTCATTTTGGCCACCAACATTTTGGTTAAGGGCAGTGGCCATTTTGCATATGTGTGCGGCCGAGCAGGTTGCCACAGCAAGGGGGAGGGCTCTCGGGAGGCTCCTCCCACCCCCCCCAGCAGCAATAGGCCAGTAGAGCTTCAATCAAGTCCCCCGAGGCCAGTAAGTACATGCCAGGGCCCCGGAGGTTGGGGGAGTTTGAACCTAAACTGGTTTCCCATTGACTTCAATGGGATCCGAAATCGTAATAGATCTGCAAATTACAGATTCAAATCTGTAATGGATCCAAATCCGTAATTTAATCCGAATGGGCATCACTACCTTATACAGTTACAGTGAGAAGGCCTCAGAAGATTGCACTCTACCAAGATAAAACAGTGGTGGCAAATGAATGGACTAGATATATGTTTTAGGGATTTCAGAAACATTCAGAATTGCAACATTTTGCACAAACCGAGAAGGAAATGGAAGTCTCAAATATGACCCACCTTGAACAGAAGGTCGAATGCAGGGCTAGGGAACCTCGGTCCGTGGTTGGGTTTTTTGTTTAGTTTTTTTGGTCCCCTTCCAATTCCTGCATTCAGGCTGTGAACCCAGTCCCTACCGTCAAGCTCAAGGGAAGGGAGCAGAGATGAGGGCATTCATTCATGGATAGGGAATGGATCCATGGCATAGATCCATGATCTGGATCTTTTGCTTCCTTTCCCCAACTCCTATCCAGCCCATGGAACTAGTTTTCAAAGTGGCCCGGGGGGGTGGGGGGATGTTCCCCTCCCTTGGTTTAATGTATTGGCTGTATTCTGTACTATCACAATACCATTGATTATTGAATGGGACAAGGCTTTGTTGTTGTTTTTTTTGTTTTTTTTACAGACATGCTGCTAGTTTTGCGTTAGGTCCCCGAAGTTTAAGCGAGAGCCTGAATGTAGCAGTGGCTTAGGATCATATTCTTGGCTCCATCAGTCACAGTCACTTTCGTGCCTGACTAAGTCAGTTATAAACCTGGCCTTGACTTTTGATGAACTATGCTACCTCACAGACTTGACTTCAATAAACCACCCAGAGCAAAAGACAGGGCAGGGTCTCACCTCTTATTAACAGGAATGCAAGTTTTTAGCTTGCGGTTGTTTTTAAACAAGATGCTACCCTGCATGGCCACCCAGGAGCCACTCAATTGAATGCCCATCTGAAGGTGGAGCAGGGGGTTAGGGTGAGCACTCAGCAGTGCACCCACCCGCTGATGGCCACTCACAGAGCACTGCAGAGAAATCTGGAGCACGCCATGCAGCACAAGCCAAAATGGCCAATGGCAACGCAAGCCCTAGCAGTCAGCCACACCAGCAGACCGGTCCGCAATGTATAGGCACTGTGGGAAAGGGGCATGGTCTTTGCAAGTCAGAGGAACTGGCCAGGAGTTCTGGGGAGCCCAGGTTCTACAGCACTCCTAGCCAGGAACCTCTCAACCTTGCAAAGGCCAGCCTGGCACGCTTCCCTTCCCCCATGCCCTGTGGCAGGGGCAGCGCGTGCCAGCTGCCCATTAGAATCCTGGTGGATGTCCCACGACTGTGCCACTCAGCGACCGCAGACAACCCCCACCTCCAACCTTGCTCATTTAAAAACACCCTGTTAAAACCAGGAGTTAATATTTGGGGGGGTAGGGGCATGGCTCAGCTGTGGCAATTAAAATCGATGGGGGTGAGGGCTGAGCCCTGGGAGATGTTCCCAGGAGAAATGTGCCTGAAATGTGAAAGACCAAGAAAAGGCCAATATTGGACGTTCCAGGGTTGTAACAAAAGTCAGAAGAAACCTGGCTGGTTTATTTGGCTTTCATTAATTATTTTTCTGCTGCCCCCCCTGTACTGATCATCCTATAGATTAAATCCCAGGAATTCCTGTTTGATGGCTTATTCAGCTGCACAGCGGCTAGTGGCTGGGTTGCTAGCCGTAGACAACGGGTGGACTCGCACGTAACACTGATTAAATTGGAGGGCTGGGGCCCTGGAACATGTATAATATGAGTCCCGGATTAGCATTACGTGTGAGGGAGTCAATGGGAGTTCCAGCCCCGCTTTAAATCTAAACATGTTCTGGGGGGTCCTCGGACATCGGATTGAATCAGTCTTGCACGCGAGTCCAGGCTAGGGCTCTGTTCTCTGATCTAACAAGCTCTGAGGGAGGAAGTGTGGCTTCTGGGCAATTAATAACTGGTTAAAACTGTCAAGCAAGACCGACCTGAGCAAAATTGTCTTAAAAGATCCACAATCTCAGCTCCCAAGCGTCCCCCACCTCCACCAATAATAGCCTTGCTATGAAGAGAAAATAGAGAAAAGTGTCAGCCTTGAATCGCTCTCAGCCTCCTTTCTAGCTCTAGCACTGAAGCTTTGTATTTTGCTGCAGGACACCTTCCAGGAGTGCATTACTAAAAGAATTCCCTTAATGCTCTCAAGAGGCATGGTACGTTTAATAATCATTGATTCGATTGCGGCTTTGTTCCGGTGTGAATTTGGAGCGAAAGATTCCGTTATGAAAGCCAAATATTTGCAGACCTTTGGGGCAAAACTTCACAGTTTAAGCAGCAGATTCAAGACTCCAATAGTGTGTGTTAATCAGGTATGAAACTAGAAATTATTTCCTATTCTGCAGAAACATTGTGTACCTGGGTGAAAAGAGAATTTGGGGAATTACAATTATTTATCTAGCGCCAGCAATGTACCTGATGCTGAGCAGTCACGATCAGAGACGGGTCCCTGCCAAGGGGGTTACAATCTAGGATGGACATGGGAGAGGAACATTCATTAAGTTGCTGGTGCACATGCTTAGTTACACGGGGGCAAGCAAAACACACATACAGCTGGCAGTGTCCTGTGCAAGGGTATGATTGTTCTACTCTCTTCAGCAGAGGATTAACTAGAGTTTGATCACACTGGAAGGAATACACAAAGGCTGAGGCATCTGTTGCTTTTGTAGTATTTACAACAATGTTATATAACAGGCCAGCTGATATAGTTTGGAAGATAAAAGGTCCCTGAATTTTGGGAAATAATTTCTTCCCTTAAAGCTGCAATAGCTAATGGATTAATGTGATTGTCCATACATCCCAATGTTTTGTTCTCAGGGCTAGATAGTGCGGGAAGGAACAGGAAGGCTGGGCAAGCCTCTATCTTGTCGAAGATTTTGGATGCCAGATTCCTGTCCTACGGAGCAGGGTGAGCGATTGAAAGGGGTTTGGTACAGCTCCAGGATACTCAGGGTGGATGGGAGAAGCTTCTGGCCACAGGCTCAAAGGAAACCTTTCTGGTGCCTTCGCTAGGGCAAATGGTAAAGATTATATGGGACTCGATTTGTGGCTCCGAGAATCTTGCTTTTGAGCCTGTACTGAGACTTAAATATGATCCCCAGACAGCAGCAGGCGCATGGAGGGTGAAAATAGACCTGCTTTCACATTTCGTATGCATGTTGCAGGGCTGTATTGGTGCCCTACGCAGCCTGCAACATGCATAAGAAATGTGAAAGTGGTACGAAAGCAGAGTTAAGGTGCATGGCTGGCTTCACTCACAGAGTAGATCACCCGCTGGCACTGTGATTCCATCGGCAGGTGGGGCAAGCCCACATTGGGTCTTGGGCTACAGTTTGGGAACTTTTGAACTGCATGGTAGCTTGAGGGGGAAGCCCCTAAGGACTCTGCTTTGATAAATGTGCAGTTTAAAACCAGGGTCAGAGAAGTGTGTTGGCTTCCTAGCTAGGTGGCCATATGCCTGGATTTGGGGAAGCAGATGGGGCTTCAGAGCTCCTATTCCCAGCCCTGTCTACCTGCGTTCACAACCTTTGGATTAGATACTCTACGAGCTAAGGAATTGCTCTTGGTTCTTTGCTACAGGGTAGCGTGTATTTGTTTTGAAACCCAGCATTCTCACTTGTATAGCTTAGCTTGAATTTTTCCTAGCCTCTTGATTTCTCTTGCCTTGTGGAGAAGGAAACATGATTTGTCCCCCCCCCCAAGTGTTTCTTTTGGCTTAGTAGCCTAAGTCTGTCTTCCTCTTGCAAAGGAGTCAGGAGATTCCTTTGCAAGTGAACTTATTTACATAGGATGGATAAACTTTTTTGAGAGTTCAGAGGTGCTCTGGGTGGGCTCCTGAAGTGTCTTTGGTTGGTTAGAATGGTCTGGCTCAAGTTCCCCAGAGGTTGGTGGTGACTGACCTTGCCCAAACGTAAGGCAGTTGTGGGTGATGCAGTAGGACGATCCCATGAATTATTCAGACCAAACTCCTTCCCTCGGGCCAAGTTGCAGTCAGCAGACAGTATGTATGAAACAGGGACAGAACTACCTTGGTATAGATTCTTGGCCTTGCTGTAGGATTGTGCGCTTGCGGGAGCAACGTCTAAACTTTCAGACTGAGGAAAAGACAGGGAGCATTATTTTGCTTGCTACTGCTAGAGTGCACTTTAAAAGCTATGATGCTAGTGGCGCAGTTGGGAATCTTGAATTACTCCTCGTGGGGAGACATAATTGGCATGAGGCTGCAATGGTATAACCAATCTGTCTCTCCACAAACAAGGCTGGATGGCTTCTGCTACATGCCAAAAGAGGTGTAGCTCATCTTTCTCCAAGGGAGAGGTCAGGATCAAGCATATTTATATCCCACCCTTCCCAAATGGGTCAGGGCAGCTTACAAAACGGAATATATAAAAACCAACCCCCAGCCTTCCTTTCACCCCACAAAACCCTCCCCAACTGTTCCCTCACCCCCTTACCCCAAACATTCCCCATTCCCTATTGATGCCCAGGCTCAAACAAATCTCTGGGGGGAAAGAGTTCCATAGCATTGGGGGCAGCAAACGAGCATGTCTCCCTGTGAGCCTTCCCTGTATGAACATGACTAACAGGTGCTACCCATAGGGAGGCCCTCCCAGCCCATCACTGGGGCATAGGACAGATGATCTCTCAGGTATGTGGTGACTAGACCGTTTAAGGTTTTAAAGGTCAAAACTAGCCCCTTAAATTGTGCCCAGAAAGCTCTAGGGAGCCCGTGCAGACTTTGGAGCACCGATGTAATGGGCTCCTGGCACCTCGCCCCCAAAAGGAGATGAGCTGCCACATTCTGCACCAGCTGCAGCTTCCGCACAGTCTTCAAGGGCAGCCTCACATAGAGCTCATGGCAGTAATCTAGCCTTGATGTGATGAAAGCATGTATGACAATGGCCAGATCCATATTGGAAAAAAGGACCACAATCCTGAAACTGCAGCTCAGCTGATGAATCCTATTGACTTCAGCTGGAACTACATGTGCTGAAATAGTTTCAGGCTCACAGCCTTAACTAGCTAACTCAGAACTTTCTTTTCTACATAAAGGCAGATCCAGCAGGATAAACTCTCAATTTTTTTGTCAGACTCAAAAGTTCTGTTCCTGCCTGAACGCACAAGCCTTCATTGCTGACCTTAAGACAAATCATAACCCTCCATTGCCATCTGTAAAATGGGGTTAAAAGCATAACCATTTAAATGCAAGGAATGATTTTTTAAAAACCCACCACCAAACCGTGTGTGTAGTCATGAATCAGCTTGTACAAACTGACTGGTTTAACTACAACATGTCTTGGTATATTAGCCTTGATTAAAAGGAATTAAAATCAAAACCACCTGCAGGGCTAGGAGTGAACTTTGTTGCTGGAGATTCCCCACTATCTATTTATTGATTATTTACTGATTGAGTCAATGGCTATTGATTTAATGATGTAATGGTTTGTGATTTTCTTTATAGTTTTAATTATGGATCTCTTGAGAGTTTCTAAGCTCCTTTTATATGTCCTTGGTGCCTATGGTCACAACTTAATAAAATATTATTATTATGCCTTGGTATATGGTTTTTGGCTACATGTGGTGTTCCCCACTTCCCTTGCAACTTAGACATGGTCTTTTATGGTCTAGGTAACTGATATGGTGGATGAGAAAGAAGTTGCTCAGAACAACTTTAGGTGAGTACAGTCAGGAATGTGACAGTAACACATAAGATTTCTTCATTTTCTGTCTCCAGTTTATTGTAATTATGCAGGAATTTTCTTGATGCTCCAAAGCATGTGTGCTCCTGTAGCCAATACTGCAGAGGCAGGGGTGGTAAAGTGTCAGTGGTCAGACCTGCCTACGACATTTTATTTTTAATCCCACCCTTGATGTAGTGCTGGCTTGTGTACTAAGATATGAGGATTCATGGGACAGATTTTAACTGCAAGTGCTCTCCTTATCAGCAGACATGCAACGTTGAGTTTTATCAGCACAAGATCCTCAGCAGTCACTGCTCTAAGATATCCAGGAGACACAGCATTTAAGAGTAAAAAATGATTAGTGGACAGCCAGCTGTTGGATGCTGTAGATTTCCTGCACTGAGCAGGGGGTTGGATTAGATGACCTTCAAGGTACCTTCCAACTCAGATTCCATAATTTTATGGAAAAATCTAGACATTTGTACATTTAGTACAAACTGACCATCAGCATTCGATTAGGATTTTTTTCTCCAGGCATGCTGTTTGTAACTGATCACTAATGCATCTCTAAAGCTACTGCTTTGATGTGGCAACTCCCTAAGATTTTGCAAGGCAATAGCTAAATGTAACATGACCTCCGTGTATCTAGATTTGAAATGTGATAACACCTTAATGTGTAAAACAGACCTGTTTCATGCATGCAAATTTGTTTCCTTTTAGAGTACCGGATAAGAGAATTTCACCAGCTCTTGGAATTACGTGGTCCAATCAGCTGTTGATGAGACTGATGGCCAGTCGAACACCCCACCAAGAACACTCCTCTTCGGCTACCTCACAGCATTCTGGAAGGGTTTTGCGGACTTTGGGGGTGGTTTTCGCTCCTCATCTGCCCCAGTCTTTTTGCTACTATACAGTAAATTTGGAAGGTGTAAGAGGAATGAGGTAAAAACCTAAGTAAAATATTCAGTACAGCCCCCCTCTAAATGAAGATGTAAACCAAACTGAATCACAAAGCCACTTCACTAAATTTTTCATCTATAGAAAATAACTGGATTGCTACTGTCTACCAGGCTACAGCATTTTCCCACACGGAGACAATTATTCTCAGAGGTGGCATCTTTATAAAACTAGTTTAGTTAGGATGTTGTACAGGCAGTTGATTTTAATCACTCAACCACCATTCACTTTACTTTTAGCCAAGATCTATTTCTATTTGTAAAATAACCCTTCAGCTAGCAGATGACTTTATGGAATTTTGCAGTGGGATACAGGAATGGGTAATGAATGGACTAATCACTGCATGTGACTTGAAAATGTAGGCAAAACATGTATCTTCAGCTCCATGAGAATATTTGCTACAACGAAGGTTTAGCACAGCGTTAGACAATGTGTTTATTTTAAGTGACAGCACTGCTACGCTTCAAACTTCCACAGAAACTCTCCATTGTTTACTAATGCCAAAATTTGGGAAGAGTTGAAGTTGGTCATATGGAAATTAGCTCAATTTGCCTAGTGCCATGCAACATCAAATTTAGCAGCTACGCCTACAGCAAAACAGACCTGCAAATCAGGAAGCCACAAAAGGCAGCCCCTGTCTGTCTTCTCTGGGCCCCGTATAGTAATATATACAGGAATAAACAAATGGAGACAACTGGGTGTTTGTAGCTATAGTACGCTTAGGGTCACTATTTTTAGACAGTAGCTCCCCCCCTTTCAGGCCGAATCTCTTCACACATTTTCTTATAACAGCTTAGAACAGGGGTTCCCCTCAGGTCTGCAGAACATTGCCTTTACCTTATTTTAGAAATGTAGTTGAATAAAAATCATGTGGCCTTCTGTCCTAAAGAAGTAGACGCTCACATCTATGTTCATTTGGCTAAAATGTGCTTTGACACAACTACCCCAGCAGTATTATTTGAGCCGAGTGCAAGAGGTGGGTAGCAGACAGCCTTTCATTTTCAAAAGAAAAAGGTCTGACTTTTCAAACCCACTACCATTCTAATTCTGCTACCCTTAGTTTATACCCATCCGACAGATGCAGCAAAGAAATAACTGCAGTGCCATCCAACACAGCATTCCCCAATGGAAGCAGCTTTTGTATCAAAGAACCTCTTGGATCCTAAGATTGGTTATAAGAGGTACGTTTTCCACATCTATTAGAGAGAGTTAATATCTACAGCAACTTTAAGAGCTACTTTCAGGCTTTATGCTATTAGGTCTAAGTAAGTACCATGCAATGTGGTTTCATAGGATTTTTTAAAATAATAATCTAACATTTTAGGCTTCAGCTCTTCACTGTCACTAAGCTACATTTATAAAAGCCCCAGTCTGAATTGTTAAAGCCAACGATGATACATACAGCTGCTTTCAATTTAAAAAGGCCAGAAGCAATTTATTACCTGTAAGAAAACAACCCACAGCATAGTCATTTAGTCCTTGTTTAGACATCCAAAAGGCTGTTCTGGGCCTTGCTTGCAGGCTACAACAATGGGTAGCAAGTTTCTCTCTCTCTCTGCATACAAAAGAAACAAACAGTCTCTCGGGAGCAGCAAATACTGAAACAATTAGTTGGCAGATGTGTGTTTTTCCCCACATCTAAACTAAACATTTACAAGACAGACAGTATTTGAAGAAAATTTTTGTATTTCATCAGTTATTCCAGTAGTTTGCAGAACACTGAATTGCATTTGTGTAATGTGATCAGCTACAACAATCATTTAAAATCAACGCAAGCTAGAAAGTGAAAAGCCACAAGAAGCCAGATTGGGAGTGGAGGGCAGAGTAGTCTTTTGTTTGGGATCCTTACTTCTTGAACATTCTCATGTATCACCAACACAGGAAGATACTAAGTAACTTCATTTGTAAGGGATGGCTTTCCCTGCATTGGAATTTTAAGTAATAAATGCACATTAATCAGTATCCTTCCCTTTATACAGCTTTATTTGTCTTTGGGTTTCACAACGGAGGTTTGTTTATGTACAGACAAAAAAAATGAAGTGCTTTTTACATAAAAGGTTTACATTCTAAAAATGCATCAATATACTCAATTTTACTTAAACAAGGCTTATTTCAATATTTTATTTTTTTGTACTTTGAAAATAAATGCCAAATGAAACCTGGTTTTATTAGCAGTTGCCAATCAAACCACAGCTCTGTAACAGGTAAAGAGAGGCATTTTGAAGGCAATATGATATGCACTTCTGGTATCAGGTTGCTGTAGAGAAGCAGAATGTAGCACAAAAACTATTCCATGCTGTGTAAGAGACAAAACTGTAGACGTATAAGGAAAAGTGCATTTACAGAGCTCAAGTGTCAAGCCTCCACACTAGAACTTGTCAAAAGAGCAAACTTTTCCCCTCGAAGTTTTCTTAAATCACAATTCTTTATTGCAATACATGCTGTGCCAGCAGGGATTTGCTTATCGCCTGAAAAACTTGCGCTCTCTCAAGCTGAATCCTGGTTTGCTGCTTTTTCAAAAGTTGTACTTGAACGTATTGTCCATGACAAACCACTACTGCAGAAGAGTCCTGCAGGCTTCAAGCTGGAGTGGTATGTGGATCACAGACACAGTCTTTATGTGCCGAGGGGTGAGCACACAAACCGCTTCAAGTCAATTCTAATAGCTTTCAAGACTTTTGTTTCCATTCCAAAATTTAGAAAAACTTGCATCTTTAAAATCTGAAGTTAAATCTATTTAATCCGTAGTGATCTCACAGATTTCCTTTTTAAAAAGTTTGTACTTGTTACATCAAATAATGTAATTCTTAGTTAGGTTGACAAAAGCAAAATAAAAGCCAACTTGTCAAACTTCTCCAGAGCTAGGTATCTTCAGTGCCGACCACCGAATTTTAGCTAGGATCATTTAAACTCCTCGTATTTCAGCCAATTAGATTAGCACACAGTTTTGCCCCTTCACTTTCAGAACAGTAGAGCATCTCCGCTGTCTTGGACTCCATGGGATAACGTGGGAAACTTTTCACCTCCTCTTACAGGTTCCTTGTTTATTTTTTGTTCCCCCTCACCACTGCCTTCTTATCCAATAGTGACCAGTATGTGGCATGAAATAATCAAATGTAAACTTTAAAAATTAACCCAACAAGTTGCTTCTTCAAAGGGGGAGTATTTATATACCAATGCACTTTACCAAAAGTATATATTCAACAGTGCAGAGTCTGTGCTATGAAGCTGTAAACTTCACCCTGCCATGCCGTCTTACTAGCAATGTTCATTTTATACAGGCTGGCAGTTTGATTATATTACTAAAACATGAAAAATATAGCAGCTTTCAGACAAAATAAATGACCTAGTTAACAAAAGCTAAACTGTACATCTGACCCTATCAGATACTGTAAACATACATTAGATCAAGCGCTGCACATTCCGTTCTAACCACACGCACAGCAGAACCATGCTTTGTATTCTTAAGCAGTGGAATTTACTGCACAATTTAACCACAGATCTTCCTCAAGCTTAAACATTCTTCCATTCAGCTTTGTTTTTACAAAAACATAAAACCTAGAAAATAAAAA
This sequence comes from Sphenodon punctatus, assembly GCA_003113815.1. Classification (NCBI taxonomy): domain Eukaryota; kingdom Metazoa; phylum Chordata; class Lepidosauria; order Sphenodontia; family Sphenodontidae; genus Sphenodon; species Sphenodon punctatus. The sequence continues at coordinate 1,146,063 of QEPC01012495.1, read as the reverse complement.
AAAGTTTCTTCTTCCATTGTTTTCTTTAAATACATTGCTGTAATTTGGGACATTTTGTTAAGACATTAAACCACTAGTAAGTACAGCTGAGTACAGCATGAGAAGAGAGCTAGAACAAAGATCTCTAATTTCTTTTTTTAAAATTTGATCTTAATTCACATGGAATTATTGACAATGTTGCTAGCAACCAATACACAACAAAGGTAGGTACTAAAGTGATAGGCACCATACCATAAGATTATTAACATATGTCTGATCTTGGTTTTTCATTAGTGTGCGTGATTTTTCAGTGATTTGGTTCCTCAGACAGAAAATATCTATGTTTTGTGTTGGGAGCTCTTCAGATATTTACATTCATCTTTCAATATTAGTGGATTTTGTTGCAGTGAGCCTCACACCAATCTGAACAAGCAAAAACCTCTCGTAGAGAATACAGAGAAATTATATAGGGTTGCAACTTCCCTAACAATTACGGCTTGGAAAAAGTCTGCTGGCATTCCCCCACAATGCTAATTTATGTTGCTAGCCCTAAACCACTTACTCCAAAGGAATAAATAAGTGGTTTGAGGATTAGAGTCTAGTTTCATTTTGAGAGACAGAGGAGAGCATAACTTAGAGACCTTACTAGAGGCTATAAACTTCAGTACGTGTCACTTAAAACTACTAAACTTAGAAGCCAAGACACTGGCATGTATTTATTTATTTATTTTTAAAATTAATTACCACAAGCAAGGTGGATTTCGCTATGATTTGTTTTCATGCTTCTCTCTCAGTTGAGTACAGATAATGGCTTGTCGATTTTCATCTACGCTGGGCTTCTCCCATTGGGGGCTGGAAGATTACATGCTGCTGAAGTGAAGGAACACACCTCACCTAGAAGATTTAGAAATAGTCAGTGGCCAGGGAGCCCGTTCCACTTTTCAAAAGCCACCTAAGCACAAAGGTGTTGATGTGCTAGTGACTTTGAGGATTGGATCCTAAGTCTCCCTCAAAGTGCTATGCTGGCTCAAACCCCACTAAAAGACATCTATGGGATTGAAGCCTTAGTGCTTAAGTCACTTTTGAAAATGAAGTTTAGGGACAAAATTTTACCCATACACAGATTTCTCTAAACAGAAAAAAGGAGTTTTTTCCTTTTTTTTTCCCAAGAGAAAGAATGGGGTGGAGAAATGGGTTAATATTTTAGGCTTGCTTTCCTTAAAATATGATACAATACACTTTAGTACAAGCAGTACTATATTTTGATAGGAATTATGTAAAAACTAAAAATGAGGTTCCATGGTTAGACCCACTATATTGGCCTTGCATGTTAAAGACGGTTTAAAAAATCATTTTTATGCGTGACTAACAAATATTTTAGATTTTTGTTTCCTCAAGAAGTTCCAGTTATTTGAGAGGCTGCAAAAACAGGGGAAACCCTGTTCCTTAGAACACCATTAAAAGGCTGAAACACTCACCCGACTGCATTGGTAATAGCAGGGCTAGCTCACGGGCAGAACGGCTTCCCTTCGAGAGAGGCTATTCGTATGGGGGAGACTCAGCCCACTGCAAAAAGGCCTTTCCAGGGGCCCCTATGCCTCATCTTGGAGCAGACGGTGTCGATGCAGAAGCCCTGCACCCGGTGCTCCACCCCCACCCCGGGAGATAGGGGCCCTTTTCACACGAGAAGCTCCCACCCATCTCCAGTGTTGCTACATGGAGATGGCGTGTGCGCTCCTGCACTACACCCGTCTCCACCCACAGAGCAACGGGCTCCAATGCCTGATGCTCCGTGGGTGGCCACCCACGCATCCCCCTCACCCATTGCGGCCTGTTTGAAAAGGGTCGTGGGGGTAACTTTTACTACCACTCAGAAAAAGCTAATGCAGAGAAAAAGCAGAGAAGCTGAAAATCCCACAGTTGTTACAAAGGGGAGCCACCAGTTAGTCTAGCCTCGAGACAAGGCTAAAAAAAAGCCCACAGCAAATAGTTCCTGCATTGCCATGGACCCTGGATTCTGTTCCTATCCCCAAACTGAAAAACCAAGCTCATGCTAAAGATTAGGGAGCAGAGAAGAGGGCATGCCCACAAGGATAGGGGACAGGTGCATGATCTGGGGACCTTCCCTCATCATTTATGCAGCAAAGTGGGCCCTAAGAAGGAAAAGGCTCCCCAGCCAGTGCTGCTCTAGACTGAAGAGCAGCTGTGCTTGGGCCCCACCATTGCCACATGTTTCATGCATCCTTTAGAGATGGATACCACTTCCTTACCAGTCCAGCAAGTACTCTTCCGTCTACAAAGTCAGCATATTCAACTTTATGTGCAGATAGCTATGGATTGGCCAACAAAACAGCGCTCTTCAATGCAGAATTAAAACGGAGAAGCCCACGTTATAGGAATATACAGCTATGTAACTGTTGTAGTTTGTTCTCATTAGTTAACTGTACTATTCTGCACTAAAGCCTCTACACATTAGCAGCACTCTCTCTATTTTGTCTTTACAGCAAGAATGCTATATAACTATTTCTTCTTTAGAGATGCTGTTGCAGTACCTCATAATAGACAGAGTGCATTATGTATACAGCTTGACGATTCGGTCACTAAAAAAATAAATAAATTAAGACCAGATGCAAAATAGTCAAACAGTTTTAAAATAAAGATTCTAGTTTGTTCTTTCCAGCCTGATCAAATCCTAGAACTGGGTGTTTACTTGTCTCTAGCATGTAGATATCACAAAGTCCTTATCTAATCTTGCATTATTGTTCCAGCGTGTCCCAGGCTTAACTGTGTTTGACATACTTTCCAGCTACATATTGTCTTATTTGTTTTTCCTCCAACTTGTACAGAATTTTGCACCAAAAAAAATGTAATGTGTTTTTATCTCTTTTTTTCTTCTTCAGCAAAACCAAACTGAAAGCATTAGGTGTCTATCAGATGCTTAATGGTTCACATCATGATCCACATACCCCTTAGACCACAGTAGCTACACTGAAGTCCTGTGGGTTTGAATAGGGTATTCAGAATAAGTGGCTTGTGGATCACGGCCTTGCTCTGTACATTCAACTCTCGCAGCAGCCCTGAGTACAGACAGCATCATCTCTGTTGTCAAAAGTGTGGCCTGCCAGCCTGTCTCACGAGGCCATATAGTGCTCCCAGCAGCATTCAAACTTCACTCCAAGGTTTCACAAATGGTCCTCTGCACAACAGCTTCTCCACTGTATAACAGCCTAACATGCAGTCACCAGCTTCATTTGCTCCTGTTACTCCCTGGGACAGAGGCAGGATATAGGGCCAGCCCAAGAGAATGAGGATGACGAAAACACTTACGAGAAAGTTATAAGCACCTCAGGGGACAGACAACAAGAGAGTCAGCAGCCTGAGGATTCGGTTTTAGTAAAAGCAGTAACAACTCCAAGTCCATTACAGTCCACTGACCGCAAGCTTTGGGCCCAAATGCTTTCTATTTCCCCCTGGGCTAAAACGAACTGTACAGTACTAACGTTAGCACGTAACTAGACTCCTCCTTTCATGCTCCTATGCATTGCTTGCCATGACACCTATAGGTAAGTTTGTCTAAGCATGTCCATTCAAACGTTTAGTATCTCCATTTACTGGTTAAGGATTCCAATGTCTACGCTGCAGGCAAGGTATAGACAGGTTGCGATAGTCAATTATGCAAAGCAAAAACCCATAGAATACAGTATACACAATTCTTATTGGATACAGTGATGCACTTCAGTCAGACCAGGCCCATTCCAGCACTGTATATTTACTGCAACACGTTTCATTTCAACAGTGTTTTTGTAGGTCGGATAGATAGAAGCTCATACGCGTCTTTGTATTTTGGTACGTTTTAAATATTTTTTTACTGCTGTGATGTTGAAATCTGTTAACAGAATTCACTACAAACAGTCTGAAATGCCAGCAGTGCAATGAGTGATATATCTCTGTGTATATAGCTTCTCTTTTGAAGAAAACATCCATAAATGCTAGTAGGGTTTAAAGTGTCACTATTTTTTTAAAAAAGTAACGAAACAGCAGTCCATTGCAAAGAAGTCTACAAACTACATTTTCCTAGAGAGGAGGTGGCAGAGCCAAAGCTTTTGAGAATTTCAGTGCTTCTTTATTCCCAAAGGAATTTTAGCTAGCTTCTGTCCAAGAACCTCAATGTGCCAGATCAGCATGACTGGCACTCAGAGCTCTTGAGTCGGTCAGACAATTATTTCGTTCCTGTATGAAAAAAATGGAAAAACAATTTATGCACATAGCCAGATAGTTCAAGCATAGCAAGACTGACTGAAAACATTAACAGACGGCTAATAATCTAGAATAACGGGAGCACAGAGACAAGACTCCAATCTTCCTAAGTCGTCAGGAGCCTGTAACCTCCTACTGTCACTGGGAGAAAACAGCAGGGAAAGGATCCCTCCATTTTGAGCTGATATACACTTCTCTGAAGCGACCCAAGCCGGCCGCTCCTGGAGATGAGATGTTGGCCTGGAAAGATGGTTGGTCCGAGTCAGTATGGTACCTTTTACGTTCTTAAGGGCTGCAAAGCTCAAACCCTAGAGTAGTCCCGCTACAGGAGTGTTTTGTGGAGTACAGCCTAAATGTGCTGCTTTTAATAGCCAGATCACTCCTGTTACTTTTGTTCCAATACTGAGCGAAGTTAACCATCTCAAAGATCATATTCACTGCATTCCTAGCCTTGATCTTCAGACCGCAATCCACAACACACTTACTCCAGGATGTGGATCGCAGCCTTAATTTGGAAGTGGTGACCTGCCATGAGGTACTTAGCATAATGAAACAGGAATCTTTTGTCAAGTTAAGCATTTGCACATTTTACATTATACATGTCAAATCCTGTTCAGGGAGAGAACACTGGTCACTGAAGAGAGACAGAATTCAGAGACTATATATTGTTTTTCTATTTACATACCACAGATTTAATTAAAAGCTTAAGGGGTCAAATCTTGTTCCCAATGGAGTTAATGGGAAAACTCCCATTCATTTCAATGGAGACACGACTTCTTGCTAGCTATTTTTACATGCGCTATTGATCTTGTATAATTTATACAACTGAATGGTTTAACAAGCACTCAAGTCTAGTAAACCAGACCAAGAGTCAGATGCACTCACATGGTTTCAGCTCATTTCACCTATAGCGCAGACCATTTCAGATTAATTGCAAATTAATGCTCCATTTGTTAAAGCATTACTCCAGGCAGGAAATTACAAGTTGACAATTCCTAGGCCAAGCCAGTCACATTTTGAAAGCCTTGGGCTATTTAGGTATTCAGTTAGAGAGTTATGGTTTATCTTGGTGGTTTCATTTATTTTATTTTGGTCAAAGTTCACCCAAGTTAAATGGAGGATCATTATTGCATGGAGTTCAAAGAGCTGAACATTGCAGTTTTTTTTTTTTTAGTTTTTTTTTTTTTTTTTTTTTTTAGGGACAACGTCAAGGAGATGTCTTTATGCGAATCAGCAACAGAGATCCCTACAGTATTGGCTTTTCTTATTAACCTTTTCAGCAAGGAAATACAAGAAGGTCACAATACAATAGGTTAGTACTGAAGCAATTAATATCCCCCCACAAGATTAGTTGTCATTACTAGGTTAGTATAATACACCATGTGGTTTAGAACAAAGAACATTAGTTTACCATTACAATATATGAAACGGTGACTTATTAGATACTGACACTTATGCACTCAGCAGCAGCAGTCAGGAACACTGAAAATAGTCATCAGATTATTTTAAAGTTTAGATCAATAAAGAGGCAAAGTTTAGATAATTTTAGTGCCTGGGCCCTGTGCATCCTCAACTTTCCCTACCGTGGATCCTTTAAGAGAGGTTGTCTTTAACAAAAACACCAAGGGGCTGAGCCTTGTCAAGAGACTATTACTCAAGATTCCAAAAATCATTGCTATTCCAATATATTAAGTAACGAACACCAATTCAGAAAGCTCAGTGCTTAAATCCCAATGACTTCAATAGGATGAAATCAAGTGCTTCAATTTAAGCATATGTTTTGCCAAACTGGAATGGCCTTATGTACAAAGCAATTTGGTAAATCACTGCCCTAATGGAGCAACCAAAATGGATAGCATTTTGCTACTGCTTTTCAGCCCAAACCCTGCTAGTGATATCTAATTGGGTAATAATATTATAGGGCTCCTTACTTGAAAACGATCTTCAGTAGCCTTGCCACCCATGTTAAGAACATTCAGAGAACTGGCACGCTTCATGCTGCAACCAGGACAGTGAACATGCAAGGATAAACCAATCAGAATGACTGAAAACCGACAGCTCTAAACATAAGTATAACAAGAGCAATGTAAATGGATGGGAACTCGACTGTAAACTATGACATCTGGTGGGAAAATTCACTTTAGGAGAAACACTTCCATAGTAGTTATTAAACAGGCATTCTCCTTTTTCAGTTCTATTACGCATACAAAATCCAGCCACAAAAAAACTTATAACACATTAGGCTTTGATTTCTGTTTGCGAAGGGACCATTAAAAACATTTCCATCATCAATGCAACACCAGAACAGGCTCCGATTCCGTGCTCATTGTAAGACTGCAGCTTCTGATAAAAATGTAAGTCAACTGCTCAGCAGTAACTGCTTAGAAAACATATTACATATTGTTTTTATGTTACAAAACACTCGGAGCACCATTTTGGCAGGGGACACTAGAGAAATAAAAGTAGTAGTAGTAGTAGTAGTCGTGTGTCAAATGTGGTTTTTAATCATTTGCATTTAGCTTCAGAAAACCATCACAGTCGACTGACATTAATTTTTGCCTTCTTTTTGTAAACTGACTACTTTATCCTAGATTTCAAAGTATGTGAAGGGTATTTGATTTCAGTCACTTTGAAGTGAAACACACTACAAGTTTATGCTATTTATTCTGGTCATGTCTGTAGCCATCATGGGCCTCAAGCAATGAAAACTGTACAGTGGAATTCCCAAACACCACACCAGAAACACACTCCACTTCAGCTCTTATTTTAGACAACACTGTTTTGTAGCCTAGCAATTCATTTGGAGGGGGAGAGATGGGAAAAAAGAAGGATTACTAATTGCTCTGCTGTGATCTTGGAAATCTATCAAGACTTAACATCTAAATGTAAATTTAAGGTTAGTGATTTTACAGGTTCCCTATCATTAAGATTACTTTGATGAGAAAGTACTACATGGAGGTTGCTTATTTTTCCCTGCCTTTCTCACTAATGCATACTGTCATCTAGAATAGGAGCCTCAATGTTTAAGTGATCACTAGATTCAGAAATCGTTTGTTTCTAAAGAACACTTAAATTGTTATTTTTATTTTAAACACCAACTAAGTCCCAGCCTTTGTGGCCAGTTCAGACGGACCCGTAGATCCACACACAGCAACACTGCCAGTAGTGGGTCTAAGATGAAGTAAGGGTCCATCCATCGTCGTTATAATATAGGTATAAGATCCATCAAAGCACTGAAACACATAATTAACTTTAAGCATGTCACTGAAATCAATGGGACTGTTCATTCTTAAATTTAAGCATGCACTCAAGTGTTTATATGGATCAGGGCCTTAACGAATGCTTGGAATACAAAAAAAAAGCCCACAATAAAAATAACCTATAATTATGAATGCAAACTACACAATGTAAGTGTGCTACATTTTAAAGCAATTAATTTTGCATGTGTACAGTAGTAGAATTTTAAATATTTAACACGAATGTTAGTAAAAAGAAGTGATGCATCATGCATAGTTTGTCTCTGTTATTTATTTTATACGAGATATACAATAAGTTACACATGAAAGTTTAATTATGTTAATCTAACACACAAGACATCACAATAATAATCTAACGTCCTAAAACAGGATAAAGGTTTACAAAAAGGACAAACTTAAAATTCCAGGTAAACAAAAAAAATCCACAGATACAAATGTATGTTCCCTGTACTAAAAATGCAAATTTAATATTTTCACTTTCAGAAATTTAGTAACACTGTTTCAGAAGAAGGTTTTTTATTTAGGTAATTAAGAAAACGATTTTAAAAAATGCACTTTAAAAAACTGGCAAATTAGAGACAGAACTGCGGAAAAACAATCCATATATTCTAAATATTTCCTTGTGTGCATTTTAATAGCCAGCTATAAAAATAGCATTGCTTTTAGGTTTGCTGAGGCACCTTAGTTCTGTCCTATGGCTAAATTTTCAAGATGGAGAAATCAAAACTATGACCAAAGCAAAATAAATACTTAATGAATCATTTAAAAAGCCTGTAAAAATAAATGCCCAAGAAAAAGTAGTTTACACCAGGTTTAAAGTATTGTGTACTAATACAAATTCTTAAACAGTCACCTTGTTGTAAACACATCCGTGCAATTCATTCTAAAGAGAACATTCCCCCTCGCCACCCTCTGTGCCCCCTTTTCCACGGGCAGCGGTGGGTGGGGGTGTGCCCTTTCCCACTGACACACCCATCGCCACCCACGGAGCCGCCTCCGTTTTGTCGGATGGCTCCATGGGTGGAGATGGGGGGGTGCTGGGAGCGAGCACAAACCCCCACCCGCGTCTGTCTAAAAACGGCCACAGACCCATAGAAACTGAGGCTCCGGTCTAAAATGTGCATGCAGACACTGGCCCCGATTCATGCTCCACTTGGCACAGGAAGCACAGACATGCACATGCACATGGTGCCTCCGCAAGAGCCCTGCTTCCCTCTCGTCTGAGCCATGCCTAGTCCCAAGCTGGGGGAGGGAAGAGGGCTGCGAGCATGGTGGCGGCTTGGAAGTGTACGACAGCAGACTGGGGCAGGAATTTGGCTGGGAGAGCTGCTCACAGTCTCCCTGGCCTCCTCCCCCAAACTTGGGGCTAGCAGCAGCTCAGAAGAGCCCGTACTGCATGTGCCCACCAGTGCACGGGGCACATTGCACAGCAGGACCTTGGATCAGGGCCCAGGTTCCTAATCGTTTGGTTTTCATCTGCTCCTGTGGCTTAGTCCTCCCTTGAATAAGCCTTTCTGACCAACTGAAGGACTATGGGTGTTTTCAGACACGACGTTCCCCACCCACTCCACGTTACAGGGCACCCATAGGCAACACTGCAGCTCTGCAACCCAGCCGCCCGGAGCTGCTCGAGCAGCAGGAGCTGGGGTAAAAAAAATAGTAACAAATAAAAATAAATAAACTATAGTGGGTCGGGGGTGGAGAGTGTCTTGTCTGAAAACGCCCCATGACTGCGAGGACCAAGCAGCAGGCAAACTTTACAAGCACCCAGAGAAAGCACAAGCCTCCATTCACTGAAGACATTTGACTTTAACGGCACAGCATTGTCTTGGGAGTCTCCATACAAAATAGAGGGGAAGGAATTTTAAGAAGATTGTCACCAAAATTGCTGTAATATCACTTGTTTAAATTAAGTACACAAGCAATTCTATACCCACTTTAAAATATTCAAGTGTATGTTATATCTGGGAAATTATACTGAAACATGTTAAGAAGGAAAAAACTCTGGGAAAGCTTTGTGTGTAAACACACATACACAAATTTTACTAAACCCTAGCCTGTAACTGTGCCATTGTGATTTTAAAAGCAGTGAAAAGATCAGGATGAAGTTAAAAATGAAAATCTTTTGTATTCTCTGTTGGATGAAGACAACCTTAGTTGTCTTATTTAAAATTATGCAAATCAGAGTTCAAAAAAGAAATTTAAGTTGGAAACTAAATTACTTCCAGTTTTCCAAATGGGGGGGTTGGGGCGGCTAAGCAGTTAAGCACCATTAAGGAAAGTTAACAATTGTTCTGTGATTATTAGAGACCTTAAGGCCCCTGGAAAATAATACAGTTGTCTTGTGCGTCCTCACACAACACAGACCTAGAATTCCTGTATCACGCCCAGCACTTCTGATAGAGCTACAGCTTCTCTTTTAGGAAGCTATCCAGTTTCAGACTACACAGACCACCACACTAGTAGGTAAACACCTCTGTTTATGCATCAAGCATTAACTAACTGGTAAATAGATGTATTTAAAGCCTTGTGAATACATGATGCGCTGAATTAGATAAGATTCTACATTCACTGCTGTTCACAGCACATAATTTAGAATTTCAGTTAATATCTTTTGACTCAATCTTTTAGTGGCAATACTTGGCTTAGTTTCTAACATGACTTTTAAAAAGTAAATATTACTCATCTGTAACAATATTTTGGGATGAGCCTTTGGATATTTCCACTCACAGGTAATACACCTGCAGTGCAGGAAGTCTACATTCGATAGTCATGAGTTGGAAACATGCAAGGGCCTCTCTACAAGAGCATTACTTTATACTACCTTAATCCCAACAAACCTGTTCTCCCAAACACTAAGAAAAAAGAGGTAGCACATTTTTGTTCACTTTCACTAGTTGTAAATTTCCCATTTTATATGCCCGAGAAAATGGAAGTTCCAACATTAGTGGAAAGGCAGAGGCAGTAGTACATGCAGTATAGAAAACATTGAGCTTAATCAAAACATTCCACACACTATACACATTCAGGTTTTGAATCTAAGGAGTTCGACACCATACTGTGTCAGACATTTATAATTAATAAATGCTCACAAAGCTATGCAAGTACTGTGAAAATTTCCATTCCCAGTTCTTAAGTGTCAATTAGGGTCCCCCCACCACCACCACTTTATTCTTATGTGGAAGAACTTGAATCAATTTAAGTGCACTAATAAATACCTGGATGAAGTAACACAAGGTAGAATGACTGCAAAGTCTTTTAGATCATTTTGTTTAGTAGCTAAAAGATCTTCACAGAGCTGCCACAGGATTAAGAGTTCAAATTGGCCTTCCCCGGTCTCACCTTTCTCCCCTCATCTCTGTCCAAAACTCTGCTGCCAGGGTCATCTACCTCGCCAGTCGCTTCGACCATGTGCAGCCCCTCCTCTCTTTGCTTCACTGGCTTCCCCTTCCTGAACGAATCCTGCACAAGCTCCTAGTCCTCACCTATAAAGCTCTTCACAACCTCGCTCCCCGCTACCTCTCTGCACTTATCGCCCTCCATACTCCAGCCCGTGCACTTCGCTCCCCCTCTGTCCCTTCTCTCACCCTTCCACGCCTTCCCTGCTCCCCTAAGCGCCTTCGTCCCTTCTCACTTGCTGCCCCCCATGCCTGGAACTCCCTCCCTGTCCACATCCGCCTTGCCCCCTCCCTTCATACCTTCAAATCTCTCCTTAAAACTCACCTCGTTCGCTCTGCTGTCTGACTCTTTATCCTGCTGAGCCACTATTCCTATACCTACGATCTGTTTACCCTTATCCTTGCAACATGGACCTGCCTGCTGTCGTTCTCATCGTAACCAAGCCAAGTACGTGCACTTGAGACCTTGCATCTTCATGAATGTTAGACCCCTTGTCTCTCCCTCTGTTCCCCTTCCTAAGTCTCTCCCCCAGCTCCTGTCAGATTGTAAGCCCTAGGGGCAGGGACCGTGTCTATTTTATTACTTTGTAAAGTGCCAGGTACACTGCTGGCGCTATATAAATGTTTGTTAATAATAATAATAATAATAATAATAATTTGAGAAGCCACAACTCTTTTTCAAAGCTGAAGTATACACACACTGAAAACAAGATTAGATTTCTCCAACTGTTATTAATGAGGAATTTACAGCAAACATTTTGAACAAGTTACTCCGCAGGAAGCTTTTCTGTTGGAATTTGTTTAAGATCTTATGTACTACAATTCTACATATGGAAGAGGCAGCCACAGGAGAAAAGGCAATTTATGCTACTGTGCTAGTCTACAAAATGGGAACACATCAGCACGGCTGAAAAGCAGATAATTACCCAGGATTCTTTGGTTCACTGTCTCGTGAACTTCCTCCCTTCAGCTTTCTAACCAGCTTCTCACTGCTGCGTCTAATTGAAGCACGAAGTTTGCTAAAGGACCCACTGCGTTTTAAAGATCCAGTGCCATCCTGAAAAAAAATGTGAACAAATGTGAAACTGCAAGAGATTCTGCCCCTCCCCCAGAGATGAATAAATAATTACATCCATCATCCAAATAGCTATGTCCTAGTACCATTAAGTGATGCCAAGTTATAGGGAAAGGCAAAAATTGTACTTTAAGGATATTAGCAGCAGACTAAAATTGTTTGACTTCTTCAGAAACAAAAGTTTTCTGAGATTCTGTGATGGTCAATTTATGCTGCAATTCATAATACTTACAATTTTTTATTTAATGATTCACAAATGTGTACCAACACCCTACTGACAGTTCTGATTTCTTGTTGTACATGAAATGCGTATTAGCAGAATAATGCAGTTTCTAAATTAAAAAAACACCACCACATTCCATGTTAACCATGATGCAGTCATAGGAGTGAAAGGGGAGGAGCAATCAAAACCATTTTGCCAAGGTCTGAATGAGCAAGTTCTTTATTGCTTTTGTTTAAATAAGTGGGGCAATAAGCACTAAACACACAGAGTTCCATTTTCTAGGCCAAGTCTCCTTTAAAACAAAGGAACGTATACTATCAGAAAACTTTATTATTTAAAATGCTTGTAATTTTACTTACACTGCGTTTCAGAAAAATATAAAAGTCAAGATGAAATGACAGCTTTTCCAAATTACATTTATGTAATATGCCAGAGTATTTGTTCTATAGTAGCTTTAATCACCTCCTTACAGGAATACAATTTTCATAGCAAAGACTTTTCACTCTTAAAATAGCAACAATTTAGTCAAATTATAAGCAACTACTTGCTACGTTTAGAAATCCTCTACAGCTACTGCATGAAAGGCAGGAGTATAAAAAGGAGGAAGTACTACTAAGCAGACAGACACATACATCAGTTGAGTGAGTTTATTAGAAGTTAGAAAGACAAATACACAAATCACTGAACACCGAGATTAGTAGAGAAAAGCATAATTGCTAAAATTTCACACAAAGACTAAACAGCAATGCTACTTTAGAATAATTATAAATGGAGACATCCAGAGTTCCATATTGATGTTAACCATGTTATAGGTCTCTAAATACATTTTAAGCGCTTGGACACATGCCTTACTTTAATGGTTTATTCTGTAAAGGTCACCATCATGCCATTTTTAATAATACCTTGTGCGATACTTTTAACTACCTTTTTCATAGTGAACAGCTACTTTTAAAGTTCATTCTTACTTTTTTACTCATGTATTACACAGCAAATGGTTGTAATAACACATTTTTGTATGACTAGATACATATCTGCCAGAGCTACACATGTACAGAAATAGGACATTTCCCCCCCCCTCCCCCCAAAAAGACACCAGCACTGAAGGAACAGCCAGGTTACAAGGAAGTGTAGCTCTGACAAGAATCCTAAGGAATTGCTAAAACACAGCAGTCAGTACTGGAGAGAGAAGTTAAAGCTTGAAGATGGTGCACGCCCGTCATGCAGGAGACAGTATAAGAATCACAAAAGGCATCTAGGCCTGTCAGACAGAAATGAAGAGAGAAAAACTGGATGAAACTGTTGGGGAACGTTCAACAGTTTTCAATTTTGCACAGTTATGTTCACAGTATTTCTAGGTCATATGCAAGATAGTTGTGTTCTCAAAGGAAGATTTGGGACTGCCCTCTATGGACTGTTATCCACAAATCTCTGTAGCTACCAGAAGGCTTTTTACTTTAGCCCATTTCTCTAATATCTGTCACACAGATGAGCCAATAAGATCCAATGTAAATTAGTAGGAGTACACAATGCAGAAAAAAAGCCAGATGTTCTTTGAACCAGAAATTGCACACACAGAATACAAGAGTGATTTTTCAATTAAAAGGAGTACAAGATCCAAAAATAAAAGGAGGGAGAAACCGAAAATTTAAAAGAAACAAAAAAACCAGAACAAGGTGCATTCATTTAAGCTTTAACTTCTGTCAGGGTAGCAGTAAATGAAGAGGATGATCTCCCATATCCCTCCAAACAAAATTCTGCCTCCTTATCTTAAGATTACAAGCATTTATTTAACAGGACACACTTCCAGTCATGTTGCATTACTGGGAGGCTCTCAGATACGACAGTAATAAGAAGTAGCTGTAGAGAATGAAATTCTCCCATCTGTATTTAAATTAAATTCATATGGAAAATACTATAAACATTATCTAAAACTGCCTGAAAAATAATGTTTCAAAAGTACAAAATTTGGTCATCTAATTCAGATTTATTTTTAAAAAAATCAACTGTCAGCGGGGCTGATCCCAAGACCCATAGATCCAACACGTGGTTTCTGTGAGGCACAATGTGCCACCAAGGGCGCCACGCGCGATTTCTGCGCAGAATTTCCCGCAGGGCTTGGGATTGGTCCTAGTAATTTCATTATTTTCAGTGATTACATGGAATGTGCTTGGGCAAAAAACTAATCAATTAGGTTTTAAAAGGAAAATCACAATAGGCAGTAGGCATCTGAACAGAATTTGCATTTGAAAAGCTACAAATTAAAACTAAAATAAAAATGTTGGTTCCAGAGGTCTTTGTAAGTATTTTGGCACAATTTCAACGTGACTGTAATGGGACTGTAAATTTTCAGCCCATGTTTCTTCCTAAAGCGGACATACTACGATAAATTATTCCACATTAACTTCCTGTGCGGCTCCCTGTACTGCAGCGTTGTGCTGGCTGCTGTTGAAGACCAGATGGACTAGATGGACCACTAGTCGGTCTGATCAAATTCTTATCTCTTATACAGTATTCCCAGCTTTTTGCCCTGCGAACGCATTTTGAAGCTTAAATATAATCATGTGGTCTCAGACAGCAACAAAGTTTTAATCATGTGTGTTCCATGAATGAAGCAGCAAGTTTCCAACGCAATCCTCCAAGCAGGTTGTGTTAACCCTAGTACATAATGCAGGTGCAACTCCTAGCTAGCTTTAATGGGACTCTCATCCATGCTAAATTCTAGTGCCAGTACTACCACTCAAAGGATCACCCCCTGTAGGATCACGCTCCTATCAAGTTACAAACAAATCCGTTCCACAGTCCTTAAAGTAACTACCTGGTCAGCTATAAAGCTGATTGGATAACAACGTCCTTCAGCGTTAGTGAAAGGAACAGGAGGCGGTAAAAACCCAGGCTTTAATAAGCACTCTTCAAATAATTCTCTTTATCTGTACTTTAAACTGGCAAACATTTCCTACAACCTTTAATGGAATGGACTTTAAAATAGGAATATCAACATGGGATACACATCATTTACCAATTTCACTGAACAGTGGGTAATTTCAGACGTTATGGGCCTCCCTCTTACCACAGTCAATCCCCCCTGTGGTGGTGGAGAGGCCCGTAAATGTTTAAAGGATCCCCGCCAGACGTTCACCCCAGTGAACCTCCAGCGGGAATCAGATTAACCACGATTCCGGAAGGGAGCGCAACCACGATCCGGGACCGGCCAGCAGTGGCCACAGTGCACGTCTGGCCGCCGGCCCTGGCCCGAAGCGTGGTCCCAGCCACGATCCGGGATTGGCCGCTGCGCCCGCCCATCTCCTGGAGGGCAGGCGGCTGGGGGAGCGTGGGGGGCGGGGCTGTGTGGCCGCACATCACCCCGCCCCCTCTCCCGAGTGGAATCTGGCCGGCACGTCTAAAGGACGGACGGACGGATTCCAGACCAGGATCCGAAACGGATCCTGGGCCGTGGTAAAAGGGAGGCCTGTCACGTCTGAAATCACCCACAATGTCTATTTGTGGTCACGCATTGTTAGTGTCATGACATCCATGAGGCCAAAAATAAAGTTTGCATTTCTTCTAGTCAAAGGATGCAATCCTGTCCTCATTTAAATCAATGGCTGAGCTTCCACTGACTTTAATTAGGAGAAGAGGCCATATCCATATCCAAAGTGCTTTCTACAAAATGTTTATCTAAATATACTACATAGCTACCATTTTACTTTCGTAGAAAAATATTCTTCTACTGTCCATACACTCACATTCTTAGGTCTATGGCAAGATGTCTGAAAGCTATAAAAAAAAATTATGGAAAATTTCAAAAGATTTCATCAAGTTTTGAACCACTTCTTTATACTCTGAAATGAAATTAGTAAACTGTATTCCTAATAAAAGTCTGCAAAACCTAAGTATGAAAACATCCCATTTATATCGTTAGCCTAACCTTACACTGCTGTATCTGATTGCCAAGTTCAAGAAGAAACTCAAGAGCACAGAGATCCATCAGAAAGCTTTCGCAGAGACAGTTTCCTCAGTCTCGATAGTCTATAAATAGATTGCCTACCAACAGGAATTTAACAGTATATTCAGAGAAAACAGAATATTTGTTTGAGAGAAGAGAGGAGGAAAGGCTAGCAAGAATAGT
Organism: Sphenodon punctatus; assembly: GCA_003113815.1. Taxonomy (NCBI): domain Eukaryota; kingdom Metazoa; phylum Chordata; class Lepidosauria; order Sphenodontia; family Sphenodontidae; genus Sphenodon; species Sphenodon punctatus. The sequence continues at coordinate 1,129,748 of QEPC01012495.1, read as the reverse complement.
AAAGAAAGAGAGCTAACAAGTTAGAGAAAGGGGATGGGAAAATCCACTTGATTTAAAATTGGAGCATGAACAAAATAATGCTTTAGTGAACAAGAAGTGTGGGTTATAAGCAGTCACGTATAAATGAGAAAACAAAAAGGATGCCACGTACTTCTAAACGAACACTACAATTCTCAGCCTTTAGTAAAAGTGGATTATTCCAATCTCTCAAGACAAGTTAACTTTGTAGTTTGACCAATTTTACCAATATGGATTTCATTCAGATACTGACCTAGAAATACTGTCTAATTATTTGTCCCGCAACCCCAGAAAGACCCTTATCAAAACAAACCTGCATGCTTTTATTTTATTTTTTTTAATTAAAAGCAAATAGTAGGGGGGGAGCTTTTTTTGTTGACTTAGAACATCCAAAGGCATGCAAAGTACAGCAGAAATTAAGGGAAGAGTACAGTACACAGTTCCGATGCTGAGTAGGCAAAATTAATATAAAAAGGAACTATCCAAGCTTATTTGGGGTCGCTAATGAGGAGATGTTAATTATTCAAAGTAGATGCTGATTGACTGTCATGGCACTGAGAATACCAATGCCAAGTAAGCGTCATTTAACAAATGACAAAAGCAAACAAAAATGGAGAGAACAATCTCCATGCAAAGTCAGCACAGTTTCCTTTAGGATCCTAAAGCATCTCACAAGTGATCAGAGAACTACTGTAAAAGAAATAACTTCAGAAGTACTCTAAGCTTGCAAGGTAGGCTAAGCACCCTAAAGCAAAAGAAAAAGTAGTCAGACAAGCCTACCACTACTGCAACTTGGCTAAACTTATCAGTGCATTTAGCAAACTACAGCTTAAACTGAATTAAGAGATGGCAAGGCACTCACACAGTACATCCCACTGGAAGCTATGAGATACACACTCAGGAAGCCAATGCCCAAAGCCCACAAGAAGCAAACAAAACTAAGTAAACTAAACCTAGCTAATAGCTGAATTGACTTTACTTGTAAGATAAGCAGCGAACAGGAAGTGTAGTTAGTCACGTTACACACAGGGCAATTATTTTAGTCCAGTTTTGTTATTTTAACTTGCGAAGCATGGGTTTTGCACTAAGCAGCAGGGCCAGACCTCATCCCAAGTTGGAATAAAACCTCATTTTAAAAATCACAGCATTTGGCAGGCTGCGTGAGGAATTAAGGTGAATCTCTGTTATTTCACAGGTTTGTTTGTACTGTGGCATTGTCATGAAATAGCACAGGCAATGCACATAAAAGCAATATTCTGGAGGCCTCCCCCCACCTCTGATGACTTAAAACAAAGCTATAGTCGCCACCAGAAACATGGGGGGGAAGAGACTGATTCAGAGTGTGCGTGCGCGCATGTATCTACAATTTTGGTTTTTACTTTAAAAATATTTTCGTGTGTAGGTATTTCTCCATAAAATCCAATTTAATTCCATGGTAGCACCTGCTGGTATACCAGTGAAATGGAAACATTTAAAATAGAGGCAAGGAGGATATTAAAAGGGGTAAATAAGCCAAAGTAAGTGAATCGCCACTCTATTGATGCCACTATAAGAGAACCCACTGACTAGGGATTATGCACACCACAATAACCAGGACATTCAATCAGCATTCAAGTGCTCTTAGCTAAAGTCTAACTGCTTGACATTCCTATTATGTTACCATTCAGGACAACAGACTAATTCATCAAATTAAAAAGTTACCAACAAAATGTAAAGAACTTACGAAACAGAAAGATCTTATTCTTTCATTCTCATTTGACTCTGCAAAATTACAAAGTATGTGAGCTAGGGAAACTACAGACGACACAATGGAATAAGTCATGGACAGAAGTGTTTCTGTGGTGGTGAGACACCATCTTGATTAGTTTGTTAAACTGTGTACTGTACTTACCCCATTCCATTCTACGCTCATACTCACTTCCTCCCCTCCGTCAGGACCGCTCTCGTACTTTACCACATCAACATTGAGGCTCTCTCGGCTCGGCCTTTTCTCGATGCTCTCTGGGTCATTCAGCACTTCAGCAACTCTCTGTTTGTGAACATTGTCTAGACCCTGTGAGCCAAGTAAAGGGGAAATATTTTACTTCCAGATAATTATAACTTACTATGCACGATGCGGTTTTCATACTGGAAGGTCAATAACTCATCTCTTACAAATCAATAGAGAACACCACAGAGCAACTAAATTTAGCACCAATTGGGAGCTCTGGAATTCTCTCCCCAACTGACAAGGTTTGACTTTAACAAGTTGCTAACGTTAACTCTTCTGCCCATCAGCCTGACGTCTAAATACTTTTTAGATTGTCACCATGGCAACACCAGACCTCTTTGTGCCACATGCTTGTATATCTAACAGAGGCAATATTTACTCTCCCTTGTAAACAACACTGAGATCGTGGTTGAAAAATACTATGCAAAATACATTAAAAGAATAGTACAAGCTGTACGTTTATAAGCTATTTACCAAGGAGTTCAGCCATCTGCTTCAGTAATTATAAATTTACTACAGCAAATGAAGTGGATATACTGCTAAGTCCCACTTCCTACTTATTTTGATCTCCAACTTTCCTTAGACCAACAATGTTGTAGCTGCTGATTCCACTAATGCAGCCCCACTCTCTGCACTTGGAATTTGAACTCTATGCAAGCTGAACGCAGTTGGCTCATTACAGAGCTCTCTGGGGGTTTGGAGCATGCTTGAGTACAAAAAGTAGGGGTGGGACACCGGGGAGAATACCGGATACGGGATGTACCGGTATCGGCTCTCCCTGGTACCGGATTTACCGGTATCAGCATACCAGATTTTTAACATTGGCCGTGGTACTGGATTTTTTACACTGCGGCTATTGACTTCAATGTCCGCAATGTAAAAAATCCGGTACTGCGGCCAATGTTAAAAATCCAGTATGCCGGTACAGGTAAACATCAGATTTATCGCATTAAGCCGATACGCCCAAATACCGGCAATATCAGATCTCAGGAGAACTGGAATTCCCACCCCTGGTACAAACTAGGGATGGGCGAACGCGGTTCGGAAGTTCAGAGTTCGGACCGAACTCGAATAGTTCGGTCAACGGAACCGAACGTGCAAAGCAAACTCGAATTCGAATGTTCGGTTCCGTTGCGTTCGGTGAGTTCGGAATTGAATTTCCATTGGTTTCAATGGAAAACACATTATCGGCTGTAACATTTTTGTTTTTTTATGCTATGTGGCTGAATATTAGGGTGCCTATACCTCCAATAGAAAGCATTATATGTACCAAATTTCAAAAACAATTGGATAAAGGAATCCGATTTTAGAGGCAGTTGAATTATTGTATTTTGCAATATTCTACGTATACATTCTTAGCTGTAACTTCTTTGCCTCGCATCTAATGCAGGTGAAACTTGTCCGGTTTATACCCCTTCCCATATTTACTATCTTTGCCAAATTTCAGAAGGATAGGGAAAGGTTCTTGGTGGTATAAGGAATTAACATATAAATGTATGTCTGACTAAAACATCTTTTTAGTCCAACTAGTGTACATGAAATTTGGCAAGGCTATATATTACACTTTCATGATCATCTCTGCCAAATATCAGAAAGATTTTATAAAGGGTCCCAATTTTATATGCCTGTACAACATATGTAGAGAAGGGGCCTATGCCCGGGATTCTCTTATGTCACTGTGGTATAAGAT
>QEPC01012495.1:1060319-1118841 GCA_003113815.1 Sphenodon punctatus | reverse complement strand
CAGGAGCGCGTAGGGCGATTAGGTCCGAGAGGTAAGGGGGAGCTTGGTCATGGAGCGATTTGAACGTGAAAACCAGGAGTTTGAACAGGATACGTTCCGGAAGGGGGAAACATACAAAGATGGCAGTAAGGACAGAAAAAGGCCAGCTGGGAGACGGTGGAGCCGTTGCTGGCGTGGGGGTGATCAATGCCTCCCTTTGGGAGGGCAGAATGCCGAGCTGCCTCAAAGAGGCGGTGGTGCGGCCTCTGCTGAAAAACCTATCACTTGACGTTGAGTCCCTCGCCAGTTATCGGCCAGTCTCTAACCTTCCTTTTGTAGGAAAGGTTATTGAGCGGGTGGTGGCCCAGCAGCTGCAGGGGTATCTAGACTGCACTGGTTATCTGGATCCCTTTCAGTCCAGTTTTCGTCCAGGTTATGGCACGGAGACTGCGCTTATGGCCTTGGTCGCCGACCTTCGCCGTCAATTAGATCAGGGTTGTTCGACCATGCTAATTTTGTTAGATCGGTCAGCTGCTTTTGATACCATTGCCCATGAGATGTTGGTGATTCACTTGCGGGATCGAGCTGGAGCAGGCGGGATTGTCCTTGACTGGTTCCGCTCCTTCCTGGTCGGGAGAACTCAGCGTGTGGTGCTTGGGGATTGTTCTTAGTCTCCACGGGACCTCGCGTGTTGTGTCCCACAAGATTCTTGTTCCCTGCTCTTGTTCAACGTGTATATGCAGCCACTTGACGAGATTGTGAGACGGTTTGGGGTGCAGTGCCATCAATATGCTGATGACACCCAACTGTACCTCTCGTTTTCATCTGACCCAGACCTGGCAGTCTCAGTGCTTACCTGATGTCTTACGGCTGCTGGGGATTGGATAAGAGCAAGCCGTCTGACGCTGAATCCCGACACGACGGAGGGGATGGTGGTGGGAAGGGCACTGGATGTGGCGGTTCCCATCACTGATGGGGTCCGCCCACTGCTGGTATCCCAGGTCTGTTGTCTGGGTGTGCTCCTCGATCCGCAGCTCCGCCTGGATCTCTGGGTGGGGGCTGTGCCAAGGAGTGCGTTTTGCCAATTACATCTGGTGCGAAGGCTTCGGCCATATGTTTCAGATAGTGCCCTGGCCACCATCAACTATGCTTTCGTTACCTCACGATTGGACTATTTAAAACGCATTCTATGTGGGGCTACCTATGGTGACGGTCCAGAGACTGCAGCTAGTGCAGAATGCTGCAACCCGTCTCCTTATGGGGATGGGTTGCCGTGAGCACATTACACTGGTGCTCTAGACTCTGCACTGGTTGCCTGTAGTCTTCCAGGCCCGATTCAAGGTATTGGTTTTGACCTATAAAGCCCTATACGGCCGTGGCCCAACTTACCTGTGGGACCACCTCACTCTCCGCGCTCTGGAGCAGCCTCTGCAGTCCTCTGGTACATCGGGCCAAGGCCGTATAGGGCTTTATAGGTCAAAACCAGTACCTTGAACCAGGCCCAGAAGACTATAGGCAGCAAGCGCAGAGCCCAGAGCACTGGTGTAATGTGCTCACGGTGACCTGTCCCCCGTAAGGAGACGGGCCGCAGCATTCTGCACTAGCTTCAGTCTTCGGACCATCACCATAGGTAGCCCCAAGTAGAGTGCATTGCAATAGTCCAATCTCGAGGTAACGAAAGCATGGTTGATGGTGGTCAGGTCACTATCTGAAACATATGGTCAAAGCCTTCGCACCAGATGTAATTGTCAGTCCCCGTGTGGCCCGGGGGGCCACTATCGAGAGGGCGTTCTCGGTGGCTGCACCTAGGCTGTGGAACTGCCTCCTGGTAGAGGCCCGGGTGGCCCTGGATCTCCCCTCCTTCTGTCATATCTGTAAAACCTGGCTGTTCTGCCTGCTTTTTGGCAAGGGAGATGGAATGTAGGGTGGGATGGGGGTGGTTTGGTTTTGTGCCTTCCCTTTTTATTGTATTTTATGGTTTTATTGATTTTATATGTTTTAACATTGGGTGATTTCAGACGTGACGAATCCAAGATTCACCACGCCTGAACCACACTCAAACGTGGCCCGCGTTTGACTGTGGTGAACGTCTGTTTGCTACCTGCCAGATGTGGAATCCATTGCCCCCCCCGACCGTGGTGGCGAGTGCGGCCGGATTGGCTGCTCTCGCTGCCCGTCCGGCGGGGGGAAGGCCGGTGTGGAACACAGGGGGCGGGGCCGTACGGCAGCACGCTGCGCCGTGCTGCCCCCCTCCGCGATCCGTGGCTCCACAACTGACATTACGGTGGGCCCCATTCACCACAGCCCATGGTTCACCGGTCACCGCGGCCTGGGGAGCAGCGGCACACGTCTGTTGGCGCGCCCCTTCACCCCGGGCCGTGGTCCGAACCACCCCACGGCCCACGGTGAATGGGTCCCACCGTAACGTCTGAAATCACCCACCGTAAGCTGCCCGGGCTGCTTGGAGCGGGAGGGGCAGGGTATTCAATTATTTTATTTATTTATTTATAACAAATAAAGGCTTTTATTTTACAAACATACCAAATTATTCTTGGTCTTTGCTACATTTGGATCATCTGGTCCCAGTTTAGTTTGGTAGATCTCCAGCGCCCTTTGATAGTAGTACTCAACTTCTTCATATTTACCCTGGTTCTGACACAGAAAGGCCAGATTATTTAACTGTTTGGCAACATCTGGGTGATCTTTCCCCAAGACCTGGAAAAGAGGCATTATTAAAATATTTTCCACTTATTCTATAAAGTTTTAGACAAGCAGTATCTTCAGTATATTATACAGTTTTAAATAATCAGCAGCAGCTCACAGTCATTCTTTTACTGTAGCCGTCCATACTGCTCACACTTTTCTGTAATTAAATTTCAAGGGCAGATTTGTAAAGTCACCTTAGTTACCAACTTAGAGCACAGGAAAATGTTACAAGGGACTTAGCAACTACTTACACTCCCTAGGCAGAGTTATACGTCCGTCCCCAACAGATAGACCACTTAGAGGTTGAGGGGGAGGGCTGATGAGTGGAAAACCATCTAGTAGCTTCATAAACAAAAAAAATCAGACCCTTGGTTATCAGTTCCATTATGTAACCCACTCTGAGCCTCAAAAGGAATTGGTTGGATAAAAATAAATAAAACCCAAATTTTTAGGGGGGACTGTATGGGTGAAAACAGGATAAATAAATAATTCACCAGCTTTATAAAAGAATCTGCTGAGTTGACTTGGCAAATGATATCTCAGTTTGGAAATCTAACTTTTAACCAGCTTCACAAATATCCATCTATCAGTTTTAACTTTACAAAAAAGTTGTGGGTCTAGACACTCAATTTAAAGCAGAGTATGAAAATTCTCCAGTCCCTCCTGGCAACCTTTATAACACAGTTGTGTAACTGTAATTTAGCATGTGGAAGCACATTGTAATTTAAAAGTTTAGAGGAAGCATAAAACAAATTGAATTTAGCATTCCATTTATGTAATTATTAATTATATATTTAATTCAGTAACAATCTTTGTGAACACATCTATTGCATGTGAGTGCTACTAAATGCAACAGTCCTGCTGCAACATAACATTTTATTTTATTTATTTATTTAATTACTAACACTTGATATCCCGCCCCCTCCTGCCAAAAGGCAGCTCCGAGGGATGTGATTAAGCCATGATTAATGCAGACTATGAAAGGAATTTACTTTCTGAATGACTAATCTGAAACAGAGTAATCAGGTGGAATCTGCACATGTGCAGTTCTTACTTATTGTACGGAGTCTAACAATTATTTGAATTGCTCCATTTACATTAATCCCTGGTCAACATTTATAAGGATAAAAATTCTAGAGAGCACTCCTGCAAGGACTTTTGCTTCATTTGTCCTACACTTGAATATATTCTTCCTTATAATTGACAGGAAAACGCAAAATTATATTATAATTATTTAACAAATTACAGAGCAATAAATATTGCTATTAAAGCATCATAGTTTTCTGATAACAGGTCTATTTTATTCTCTGTAAAGCGCCAGGTACATTGCTAGCGCTATAGAAATGCTTATAATAAAATAATAATAATAATAATAATAATAATAATAATAATAATAATTACGCTTAGAACATGGCCAGCATGATCCTCCAGTGCTTCAGCACCAGTGCGTGTCCCATTCACTTCAATGGAACCGGTGCCATCCAGCCAAAGGCCTGGACCCACACAGTATCTAAAGGTATATGCTAAATGCAACATCCAGGCAAACTCACTGCAATAGGCGAGTTAATACTACAGTACAACAATTCATTCCAACTTCTGTGGGTTTTGTGGTGGTTTTAGAAGTCAAGGGGCTCCAGTCAGTTCTGCATGGTCATCTGACCATCAGCGTGACCAGCTAGGCTTTTTAAAAAAAATCTCCCTCTTACTCAGCAAGTCATTGCATGATGTCAGCATATAGGTAAAGGATTATTAGCAAAACCAGTTCAAGTTCTGAAGTTGTTTTTTAAAGTGTTTTTTCTATTTTAGAAACTGCAAAATGGCTCCCATGGCATAGCTATGAAATTCATCTGGCAGGGTCTAACCAAACAGTAGCCCTGAAAACAAAGACACCCAGTTTTCCTAGAAATCTAGAAACTCTACCTTCTCTCGGATCTCCAAAGCTCTCTTACACAGAGGCTCAGCCTCCTTGTATTTTCCCCTTTTACCATAAAGGACTGCAAGATTGTTTAAAGTTGCTGCCACCTGTCAAGAACAGAGAAATATTAAATCTGCTACTAGAACATGCCAAAGCAACTACCTGGTAAAATAATAGTCTAGTTTCATACAATTGCAGTACATTCATGTATTCATAGCCTGTATGTACAGAAGACCTCTTTAACAGTTATTGAATAAAGGTTGTTTACCTTCTTAAAATATTACTAAATACACAGATTGGCTCTAGATGTGACAAAGCCTCATTTGTTAAAGAAAAAGTTATTTATACACAAGTCCATATGCACAAAGCTCCCCTTCTGTAATAGAGGCTATAAAAAGGGATACATTTCAAAATTAAATTTAAAGCACAACTTGAGCATCTTGATTTGAATGTGTTGTTTTTAACAGAAGCAGTAAGAGCGATCAGTACAACTTCACTGTGAATTCAGCAATGGAATCTGTTCAAGGTAATCAAACTTCCTTCAGTTTATTTTTTTGACAAAAATCATGCAGTTTGATTCAGAATCAGATAGATATGGGAGGAAAGCAATTCATTCATGTGCCTAATAGTTTTAACTGGAGAAGGATTCAAAAGGTATAGATTAAATATTGAAGTGTACAAAGGCATAGGCGAAATATTAGGGAGAATGCAGAACATTATGTTGCGGCCTCCTACCTGCATGGTTTTAGTGATAAGCCAGGTCTTAAAAACTTTCCTGTTGAGTTTAATATTAGAATGAGTTTAAAGAAAAAGACATGATGAAAAACTGAAAATGTGACACTGCCAGATATACAAACCGCTGGATGATCTTTGCCCAGAGTTTTTTCACGAATTGCCAAGGCATCATTCAGGAGGTTGGCTGCGTCTTTGTATTTGTTCTGGTCCCTAAATTTTAAAAAAAAAAACCTGTCATTTTTATTTTTAAACTGTTTTTCAATATTGCAACTTCTATTTTAAAAGAATGGCCTTGGACAATTAGAACTGGCTCCAGGGCATCAGACGATTCAAATGCAGGCGTGGGTCTTTCACTATAGTATCTAGGGGTAAAAACAGACATGCGGGTGCCATGGCAGCTCCCCAGCCCAAGGCAGGAAACCGCACCCCACTTGGCCCAGGCGGTGTCAGGGCACTGAACTAACGTGCCGGTGGCCGGAGAGTCATCCTGCCGCCCACTGGGCCCAGGCAGAGTGGGAAGCACAACAAACGTGTGGGTGGCCAGCCCTGCCCATGCCCTGTTCCCAGTGACTGACAGCCATGGTGGCCCTGACCTGGGGCGGGTTTGCTGGGGTCACACAGACATGCTAGCCCATGCTGACCTCCACGGGCGGCCCTTAGCCCAGGCTGTGACCTCGGAGATTTTTCAAGGACGCAGTCAAGGCTAGTTGCCTACCTGCACCAGGGCAGAAGCAGGCCAACATCTGGCAGTGCCAAAATAGAGGTGCCGGTGGCTCCCAGGTCACAGTGGGCCAAAGCAGACCTAAGCGGGCCACTGTCACATCAGTTTTTATCCTCTGAAGCTGTAACAAAAGGAAGTGGCTACTTCGGGGAATGCAGAGGAACATATGCAGCCATGCATACTACCACTCAACACAAGTTGTAGTATTACCCAAGGAGACACAGCACATTAGTCTTCTTAGTAGGACAAGATGAAAGGACAACTTGACTTCACAAATAAGAGGCAAAAAGTATAGTACTGTTTCCCAAAACCAAGGTGTTGGGAAATATCAAGAAACTCATCGAGATCCTGACGCGAGAGAGAAGCTATGGGCGATTTCAGAAGTGACNCCGTTCAGACGTTACTTTTCATTCACCCCTGCCGTGGTGAACATTCACCACACTTCTGGACCTCCTCCCGCCCCTACCTCACAAAGCGTGGTTAGATTCACCCCGGCCCGTGTTTGACCATGGTGAACATCTGGATGCGAGCCAACAGACGTGCACGGCTCTTTCACCACCGCCCGCGTTTGACTGAGGTTGACCGTGGTGAATGCGGGGTTCCGTTCAGAAGTTACTTTTCATTCACCCCTGCCGTGGGGACCATTCACCACACTTCTGGACCTCCTCCCGCCCCAACCTCACGAAGCGTTGTTAGCTTCACCCCGGGCCGCGTTTGACTATGGTGAACATCTGGATGCGAGCAAACAGACATGCACGGCACTTTCACCACCCCCCATGTTTGACTGAGTTTGACTGTGGTGGACATTCACCACGTCACTTCTGAAATCACCCTAAGATCAGGGACTTGGGTTCACTGTCTTTTTCCCCACTGCTGCCAACATGGAAATGCAGTGAGCATCGGTCCCCGGCTATGACCAAATGCACAGAGGAAGCCAGCATCCGTTAGAATAAAGATAAAATCTGCAAAAGTTAACACGTTATTTGATAGCAGTCATAAGTCAGCCAGCTTCACAAAGCAATTAAGAGGTTTAATGGGGAGCTTCAGACATTGTGTCAGAATACCAACCTGTACACCAAAGCCAGAATGTTCAGCATAGTGGCAACATCAGGATGGTCGTGACCCGAGGTCTTCTCCAAATCTTCAAGCGCTTGTTTACAGAGGGGAACGGCAACCTCATATCTACCTTGGGAAGCATACTGAATAACAAGATTATGAAGGGTCCTCAATCTTGCTGGAATTTCATAGCCACCTTGCTGGGCAGCAGCAGCTGCACTGCTATGCTGTTGCTGGACTGCAAAGAAAAGGCAACACATTTAAAATCTGATTTCAAAGAACACTCACAATGAAAGACCTAACATTACAGCCCAACACTTTGTACATTAGTTTTAAACTTCTAGAAGTCATCCAAGTGTTTCAAGGTATGACTTAATTATGAAGAGTGACTATGGCCATTTTTACATGGACTGGGGTGGGTGGGGTGTGTTTTGGCGCGGCAGGTGTAGGTGGGTGTGTGCCCGTTTACACGGATGCACACCCACAGAGCATCCTCTGTTCTGTGGAAGTGGGTGTGGATAAGTGTGCGGCAGGAGCGCGCACACACAAACACCCGCCACCCGTGGTGTTTACACGGGTGCACATCCATCATGGACTGCCCCCGCCCCCTCCCGCATACCCACCCGAAACCAAGTGGGGGGGGGGCGTCTGTGTAAAAACGGTCTATGTCACTTATGAAGAGTGAATTATGAAGAGGGCACGGGTCTGTCTCTCATTCCTGGTTGTTCCGTGCTAGGCACTTTGCTGGTGCTCTATAAATCATAATAGGCAGGTGATCTACAAGGACCCCTCCCTGCCGGCTCCCAGCTCTATAAATCATAATACACAGTCACTTATTTTTGTTCATAAAAATAGGCAAATGTTTTTTGCTGCTCTTTACTTCTGCTATCCCCAAATGACAATAAAAAGTTACAAGGCGAATGAGCAAGCTGGGATTTAATAGGACTTGCCCAACCATGAGAGTTAGAAGCTCCACTCTCAGGGTGAAATTCTGCCCTCAGTTACGCCTAGAAGTCCTAGCTTGCCAGAGCGCTGTGTTCACAGCTAGACACAGCGAGATGAGTGGACCTGGCCTGTGCTTTCTCTGTTCCTAGGAAGCCACTCCAGGAACATCAGGTCTCAGCAGCCGCCCACCTCAAAACATACATCCCTCTAGCCATTTTCCAAGGATGAACTATAAATGGACAACATTATTCTAGAAGAAACCTCAATAGAGGAAGCAGCAGCAACTTTTTTTTTTTTTTTTTAAAGCAGGAAAGTAAACTTCTAAATCAGTATCAGCCTCTTCATCTCATTCAGTGCTCCTCTGAAAGCCAATCCCTCCCCCAGTCTTCATCTCATGGCCAACAGGCCAAAATATAACCAGACCTATGACAACCTGATCCCCAACTTCTCTAACGACTCTAAGTGCCCTCTCCAATCAGCACCACACTCCTTGTAGAGACTGCCACAAGAGTGTGACCGCTAGACCGTGCTTGGTCCCAGAGTGCTTCACAGCTAGGGGAGGCCGACTTGTGGTGTACGTGATCCACTTGATCCAAGCGTCACCCTCAAGTGATCTACCAAGACCCCTCACACTGGCTCCCAGCTCTAGGGGCATCTCAGCTGGTCTCAGGAGTAGACAAGCACTCCCCTTTGCACTGGATGAGCTCCCCTAGCCTGTCTCCTCCCTGGAGATGCTCCTTGAGGCATCAGTCCTGCTCTCCTTGCCAGAAGTGATCCCCTGACGTGCTGGTCTCCCTCCCCAGGCCTTGAGGTACTGGAGACTAGCTTGTGATCCATCAGCCGATCTTGGCTGCCCTGTCCTAATGTTAGTAGACTCATTCAGCATACAGATTGCTGCTGTTACACATGCTGACTTGCTTAACTTCTCTCTTCATACTCTCCACTCTTTGCTCCCTTATCAACTCCTTGCCTTTCTACCCTTTTTACTACTCAGTCTCCCTCCTCTGCTCTTTTGCTTCTACTAGTTCCCTTTCTCCATTCCTGCTCTATAACAACTACTACTCACTTTTTAAAAAGACAAAACAAAAAATACATTATAAACACAGTCACATGGATTTCATGATTGTAACTTTTGTCTTTTCCTGCAGCACCGCCTTAATTTCTTCTGGTGCTACTAAATATTAAAACCATCGAAAACCATGATTGAAGCTGCAATCGGGTACCCAGTCAGTTGGGCACCCTGTCGAATCTGGGGTGACCAAATCACCCCAGTTACATTTGGGCACCAACTGGTACCTGAACACAACCCAAACAGGCTACCTGGCTCCCCAGATTGATTCACCTCATATCAGGGGAGCAGGGGACCCTTTAGGGGGCACACGCAAATGGGAAGAGGACTCCTCCAAGCATTTCCTGTCCACTTACAACCATGTTTGATTTCATCTTCATTTGCTGCTTCAAATCTCAAAGCGCTCCACTGTCACAAGACTTAGGCAGGCCCATTTTTCTTGCTGTTTTCTTCACCCACTGTACCATAGTCAGCTTCCTCTCTAACAGCCAAAGCACTGCCATACACAACATCTTAAAGCAGTCTATTTAAGTTCTCCTCCCTGTCCTTAGATAATGCATCCACCTATGTTAATCTAATATTTATGTTAAAATAAGATTGAGATTTCACTTCCAGGTCATCAGGGTTTCTGGTTTTCCGTTTCGCACATAAAAACACAGATTTTGCCTTTCACCAGAGAATCCCACCGATTTTGCATTTGAACACGCCGGCTGACCTTTGAAAGCAACAGGCCCCAGGCTGGGATCACTTCAGAGCCCAGCTCTGCAGTGATTCTAGTCAGGGCCTGTCTCTTTCAAAGGCCACTTTCCTCCCTACAGTGCCCCTCACCTGATTTTAATTTTTGAAAACAAGGATTTTTCAATTTTTAATCAGAGAATTTATGCTTTTTATCAGAGAATTTCCAATTCTTTGACACAGGGAAAAAAACCCCACATTGATCATAACTTAAGTGCAAACACATTAGTTATGGTCTTATTTTTAGCAGGTTACAAATTCTTTCATTGAAACCTATAGGGCATCTCACTATATAGGGCATCTCACTATATAAAGACTATGTGCATATTATGATCCTATTTTTCCCATCAAAAAAACCAACTCTTTTCTCCAAGTTGATTAAAGGAGAAGATCTGATCTGCTACATGGATCTACTCTTATGTTAAAATCTAACATGCTAGATCAGTTCATCAATTCAAGCTTGAAAGAACAAAACTGATTATTATCATTATCATCATCATCAAGCATTTATATAGTGCCAGCAATGTACCTGGCACTTTACAAAGTAAATGATTGAGGAAGATCAGCATTTTAAAGAGGTAGCACTGAAGAAGCCTCATATAGGCAGTTTTCACATGGGCCACAGTGGGTGGGTGGGATGCGTGGGCAGTAAGCGGGGGTGCGTTCCCACAAACCCCCCACCCATCTCCACATACATAGCATTGGCGCCCGTTGCTCTGTGTGTGAGCGATGGGTGAAGTGTGGGAGCGCGCACGCACCCCAGACACCATCCGCGGTGTTCCCACGGGCGCACCCACCCCTGCACACATTTGCGGAGGGTGGGGTGCCTGTGTGAAAAGGGCTACAGAAAGCCTTTTGGGGAGATAACGTAGGTCAGCCACCATGGAACCCATTTCATTTGGCACACTACCAAGAGAACTCAAGATTAACTGAAACAGGATCTACCTTTGGGCTCAAGGTTTCGCTACTCGGAGGTCAAAAGGACATTGCCTACATTTGCATTTCAATGAGTTTCTAACGTATTTTGAAGCTTTTCTTAAAAGCAACAAAGAGCCAGGAACAATAAGATGTGCTAAGTAGCACTAAGACTTACACTCAATTTGTTCTCCTGATTCTCTATGTCAAAAAGAACCTACCCACCAATTGGGCCTGGCACGAAAAGCCACAGAAAAGTACACTAGCAAAACCTTTTATAGCTTTGTTACATGATTAGGTTTTAATGCATGCAGTAAATCATAAAAGACATAACTGCCCTTTCACTGCCTATGTTGTGCACGATCTGGCCCAGAGCATTCTAGAAATTAATCAATTAGTTCCCTAAAGAGAAAAACCAAGCTTCTATTTTGCATAAAAACACTAATTCATTCATCTGCAAGCTTACTTACTTCCTTGCCCTTGGTCATCTTCATCATTTGGGAACAAGTCATCCAGAGGTTCTTTAGTAGAATCGGTGTCTTTATCCTCCTGTGAAACCCACCGCAAACATAAGCAAGGTATTACATCATCAAAACTAAGATATTAAAGATCTGTGTACGCAAAACACATCTATGTTGCAAACATCCCAATTTAGGAAATGCCAGCATTAAAGCTGCCCATGCTTACTTCCGTCTCCAGGAATGTATGCATTATTTTCAGAGACCCATGTTCGCGGCATTTGCCCAATTGCAGTCAATGAGGAAAATGTATCAAACACTGATCCCTAATTATCTTAGAGCATTGCTCAGCATCACACAGGAAGTCTGTAGCAGAACAGGAAAAAGTGTGAGAGTCAAAGTGCTATCTTCCTCCTAAGTCTCAGGTTTCTGCTCCCAACCTGTGGAAGTGCTAGGGCTCCCTCAAAAGAAACAACCTGAGAGAAAGTAGGGGGAAAATACTGACAACCAAACTCTTCTCTATGTTCTTTTTTTTTTTTTTTTTGGGGGGGGGGGGGGGGGGGGATGAACTATATCTCTGCTGAACTTTTCTAACACAAACTAAGTCCAATGCAAAGTTTTAACGGACTAAAAACAAACACTTAGGATGGAACACTAGACAACCTTCTGTATACACAATGAGATTAAACATGCCTGTTTAAAGACTACTGTTCCTTGCTTAATAAAATATGCTTGCTTACTCAGTGTCCCTTTTTATAAGGGCATTCTCTATGAAGACTCGCAAGCAAAAATAGAATAATGAACTTCTACACTGTTTTAACAAGTGTTAATTTTTCAGACAGCCTCCTTGTGGTTCATTTCCCCTGCCAGTTACCACAACTGTGCAAAGCTGGAATTTTGAAATTATTATTATTATTAGCAGCAGGCAGCCTATTGACTGCCTAAAACAAATCACTGTATTAATAGGAACTCTATCCAGTAGTTTATTAGCATGACAGAAAAGAGCATGCAGCTTCCTGCTCCTTCATGGCTACAATAATTGGGGGGGGGGGGGGGGTACAGTAATTGGTTTGGTTTGCTATTCACAAAGACAGACTCATCTCTACAATGGTAACAGAAAGTTAAGCGTTTTTCTAATTTTTTTTCCTTAAAATGAAATGTGTGCATACATTTTTATACTGTATTATAAATAATTTTATAATATGGGATATTTATACTGTTATTGTTGCACATATTTGATTGTATCCACCTCTCTATCTTCTGTATGTCATTTGTCTTTTTTAACCTTAAGGACTGTGTGCGCGCCTGCATGTGCATGGCAGTTTTCACACAAGACACTCTCCACCCACTACCCAACCAGTAAGTAAGTAACGTTTATTTAGGCACGGGCATTTCGCCATGGCCAACAACGTAACAAAAAGCATGTAAAACAAAATACAAAACGCAGATATACGAATAAATATTTTACAGCAAACACACAACTCACAAATAGCCAATAACTAAAAACAGGGTAAAATAAAATAGAAACGGAACCCATATATCCCTACCAGCTTGTAAATAGATTTATTTTCAAACTTATAAGACAAAGAGCCAGGGAACACAACTGAGACCAACCTAAAAACCCCAGCGGATATTTTAACAGCTGATACCACTTACAGGGCCTTTCTCCAGCTGCGACAGAGTCCTGGACGTGCAGGCCCAACATCCCTAAACACCTATCTACAGCCCTTGAAATGGCACCAGATCATTAAGTTTAAGATTGGATCTCACATAGGATCATCTCTCACGGACGAGATTGATGAATATGGAAACGTGAAGCAGATCTTCTTTTGTAGTCAAATTTGTAAGGGATTTGAATGCATTTCCTTGATAACTAATATTTATTTATTTATTCGATTTATACCCCGCCCCTCCTGAACACAGAATATGTCTAGAAAGCCGGGTATCTCTCAAATTAGAATAATACGGACATCTGAGAAGGAAGTGATCTACAGTTTCAATCTCATCTGCAGAACAGGTACATTTGGGCCAGTCAAAATCTTTCCCGGCGAATCTACCCTCCACAACTTCCGTTCTTATCGTTTGGAATCTCAGCTGAGCATATAGCCTTCTCAGAGTTTTGTTTTCCAAAACATCAAGATATGGCTCGCAGGAAAAGAGTTCCTTAGCCTGCCCTAACCAAGGGGCAGCCTTCCAGTTCCTTACAGCTGCCAAATCTTCCTGAATGAGAATGTCCTTTAACCTGTTAGAAATCTCACTCTTGATTGCTGCACATTCTTTTCCATGAAAATATGTCAGGGAGAAACCCAGATGTCTTAACAAAAAGCCCAGGCAAACCACCCAGGGATAAGCTCTACTCCCTGTAAATTCTAATTGCTCAGTGAGACAATTTATAGGAATCATGTCTGGATGTTGATTTAGCAAGCTAAGCCAAAACCTAACAAACATCATCTTTAGATAGTAGTCCACAGATAGAGTACCTGTTTCGGCACGGATTACTGCCCCTTGAATACTATTCCCCACCCTCAATAATCGCCTAAGAAATTGGCTCTGAACTCTTTCCACTTCGGTTATATTTGGAAAAGGGATAATTTCGGTGCCAAAAGTCATCTGCGAAGGGACTTTTGAACGGAAAGTATGCAGGAAGGTAGAAATCTGCACTCCCTTCGACAAATTTGCAGCCCGCAGAATACCAAGGCTTGTCCTGGATGCTTTATGGGCATTTGATTTAATATGAGCAGCCCAAGTACACCTGGTTGAAAAGGTGACCCCTAGGTATGAAAAAGCATTGACCACTTCCAGATTTTTCTCCTTAAAGTTCCAGCTTGTGGGGTGAAATCTACCTCCAATTATCATAATTTTAGATTTTTTTATCATTTACCTCCAGGCCATTTGATTCGCAATACCCTAGCAGACCATTTACTGACTCTTTTAACCCCCTTTCTGTTTGCGAGAGCAAAACCACATCATCAGCATATTGCAAAAGACATAGGGAATGCGAACGGCTCTGGGGGGGATGGCAGCTTGCAGATTTAATAGCTTCCACCAGATCAGCAACAGGTAGATTGAAAAGGGTAGGGGCGAGAACACGGCCCTGCCGCACCCCTCTCTCAATAGGTATTGATTTACTTAAGGGTTTCTTGTTGCCCATTTTTATTTTAGCGCTATTATTCGCAAGTACCTGGATAAGCAGATTTAGAACTCTATTATCCAAATCTAGCGCCTTTAGCTTTGTCCATAATCGATACCAAGGAATTGAGTCAAAGGCTTTCGTAAAATCAGTGAAAGCCAAATATAGGTTACCCTTTTCGATCTTAACATATTTATGTATCATGTATCAAAATAAAACAACAATCAGTTGTAGATCAGTTGCTCCTAAAACCAAATTGTTCCCGCGGGATTAGCCTATTTGTTTTGGCCCAATCCTGCATATAATTTAGGAGCATCAACACGTACAGTTTGCCCACAACAGAAAGAAGACTAATGGGCCTGTAACATGGAGGCACTACCCAACCACTATACATGTTGCAAGGGGGCACCCTATGGGTGCTACATTTTATTATACATGTTGCAGGGCTGCAGGTGTGCTCTATGGGTGCCCTGCAACATGTAACCCATTTTATTAGTGTTATGAGTGTCTGTGTGAAGAGGGCCTAAAACATGTATAGTGGGTGGGTAGGTAGGTAGTGGGTTGAGTGTCTTGTGTGAAAACACCCTGTATCTACAACATCTAGCTCAATGCATGCCCCCTCCTTCTCGGGGTGTCTGGTACCAATACAAACAAAATTGAGGTCATTGCCAGATTCCATAAATAACAAAATCATCCCCAATAACCCTGGTTTTTCTTTTATATCAACAAGGCATACATTTAAATATATCTTAGGCTTATTTTAAATTATTAGCGTTATGAAAAGGAATTGTATCTAGTGTAGGAATTTTTAATTCCATGCTAAAATGGTTATATTTTCTGCAGACAGTAAAATAATAAAGATGACCCAGGGAAGCAATTCTCTACTATGTGAATGAGTAAGCAATGAAAGAATGCAAAAAATATAACAAAGAAGCCAGGCTCTAAATGTACCTGCATTAAATATTAATAAAAGCCATCATATATTTGAAGTGCTTGTTCCAAATGCTAAAATGCATAGCTGGGGGATAAAACTCTTGGCAGATAAGAAACTAACAGGATGCATTTTGATGTACAGATACTTACTGAAGGAGAAATATCGTCATCATATTTTTTTAACTGATTCATGAATTCTAGGTGTTTCTTTTCCTCCTCCAGCTGAGCCACAGACTGTTCACTCTTCTGTAGTTTCTGCTGGGTATTGGCTAATTCATCCCGCAGCCACTGGTTTTCTTGGCATAGCCGGCGAACCTGAGCACGCAATTTCTGCTTCTCGGATTCCACTGCATTTAAGTGATTTGACAAGGCCATCATTACCTAAAATGCACCAGAGATTACAAGACATTCTTTCTGTGGAACTCATTCATTTACTGGCAACATTTGAAGCTTTTCACATCTAGATCTCATTGTACTTGTAAAGTCTGGTGAGCACTTATGGAAAGTGTAGAGAAAGTAGGGTTTGTTGTGTTGGTCCCAAATATAGGCAATAGAGACAAAGTAGTACAGTGATGTCTTATTGGACCAACTACAGTTGGAGGAGGTATGCAACCTTTCCGACCTCACAGGGTCCTTCATCAGGCAAGTCTGGGAAAAGGACAGACATCTTCCATTTGGTGACTCTCCGTTTCTCTCCATTTCTGCCACCCATGCCATTCGGTCTCCAAGGACTTGTATATGGAGGAATTTTCATGCTTATGATCCCAATACAGCCGAATGATTTATTTTAAACATTTTGTAATTATTTCTGTTGTCTAACAAGCATTTCTAACCCTTTTGCTTGGAAAAACAGCCCCTTGAATGCGACTCACTGGGTCTTAAGTAGACTGTCCTAATGCTCAGACAGGCAAAAGGTATGAATTGTTTGCAGTCATCTCAACAAGGTAATCAAGTCAAACATAATACTGAATGGTAATATTTTCCAAACAATTCATAATTTACAGTTAATACAACTGTGTTAAACACAAAAAGTATAAAACAGCAATGGCTCAAAACCATTCTGCACGTTTTTTGTGTGTTATTAATGATACTGAAGACTAAAATGACCGACAGCTAAAAGCTAACTAGCTAAAGAGCTAAACAAGGGCAATAAGGTGAAGCTCGTGCACCTGCAACTTCTCAACATCATGAATGTGCTCATCTCTCCCTAGGTTTGCCTCTCCCTTGTCTCCCCCTCCCTTGTCTCTTAGATTGTAAGCCCCTGGGGGTAGGGACCGGTCTACAACTATTGATTGCACAGCGCAAGGTACTGCTTGTGCTATTATTATAATAAAAATAATAATAATAATAATAATAATAATAATAATAATAATAAACCACCACCACCACCCCCCTTTGGTCAAGTGGAGAAACGTCTATAGTTCAAGGGTACTTTATGGCCTTCACTGTGTAGGCCTGGCTTAGAGAGAATAACTTTAGAAGTACTGTATTTTGGTTCTATTAACACAGTAAATGTAAAGTCCTGTTTTATGTTCCATCTCTGACCTTGATTTCGCATAGAATTTAACTTAAACAGAGTTAATTTTAAGCATGTCATAACTTGGCTATTTTGGATAGAGTGTTCAAGTTAATGGACATTTTTCAAGAAAATAGTATGTTTCTTCAAAAGACTTTCAGGACAAAAGGTG
This sequence comes from Sphenodon punctatus, assembly GCA_003113815.1. NCBI lineage: Eukaryota > Metazoa > Chordata > Lepidosauria > Sphenodontia > Sphenodontidae > Sphenodon > Sphenodon punctatus. The sequence continues at coordinate 1,101,856 of QEPC01012495.1, read as the reverse complement.
ACAAACTTTCAAGAAAGAGTTAATTTCAATGTCACACTTGACAAAACATTCACTTTAAAAAACAAAAAGCTTCATTGCTGCAGATTTTCAATGGGCACCCCAAACTTGAAAACCCTTCTGTCAGGCTTTCCCTAGCTCCTTATTCCCTCAGTTCCCTTCTTGTTTTACTCAACATCCAGTTCTCCTGTTTAACTAAGCTAAGCATGTGCACCTGTGACCTCCTGACTTCATGAATGTATTCTCGTCTCTCCCTCTAGTCCCCCCACCCCTCATCTCCCCTCAATTGTAAGCCCCTTGGGGCAGGGACTCTGTCGATATTTAACAATTATAAAGCACCAAGTATACTGCTGGCACTATACAAATGCTGTTTGTTTTTTATTAATTATTCTAATTATTAATAATCTATCCTGTGTCTACATACACAAGTATTTTGTATAATTAGGGACTCTGCACATGCAAATAAGTGCATCTGAAAAATCTATAGGTTTATTTTGAAGGTCTGCTGAAAATATGGCCCAACATTGTCACAAGGATTGTGAACATCAGATTGATTATCTTCTATAATGGGTATTTTGTAAATTTCTCTCCTAGGGGAAGTTTGGGGAAGATGAGTAGATAAAAGGAGAAATAAGACTAACTCCTTCAGCAAAATAAGTTTTTTCTTCTGGAAGAACTTTGGTAGAGTCGCATTTCTGGGCCACATTCTCCGAACATCCAGTTCTCCCACACCCCATTTTCCTCCCTCACAAGTCAGGGTGCACTGTTATCTTCCTTTTACAAAACGAGGACTGATGCTCTCAAGGTGCACAGGACAGCTGTTGCAGAGTTAGATATAAATTTGGATATCAAAACTCCCAGTTCAGTGCCCTAGCCACATTTCTCCTTTTATTCATTTTTAAGAAGGGTTTTACACAAGTTAATTCCAAAAAACCCTCAGAGTACTGTGAAGTTTGTTTCTGATGCCATATTATTTTTGTTAGGTATGGAAGGCATTATACTCATTAAAATTTCTTAAATACTTGATTATTAACAATGAAAACATACACAAGGTTCAAGATAACAATTTTGAAGATAGTTTGAAGCCATACAGTAATTATTTGCTGCAATTTACATTGCCCACTTCGCAACAAATTTAACGTTTCTGGTCCCTGTCTCATGCCACCACTTTCTACAACTGAATTATTGCATGTATAAGTGAGAAGTGGAGACTGTCTTTTTAGCCCAGCTGGATGTTTCTCTAATTTAGCATTGGTCCTTCACCTGTCTTTAGAAGTACTTTAAAATAATTTTGGTAAAAAGACAAGTGAATATCAGGAAGTGTCAAGACCCACTAGCACCTCATACTGAAGGCTTTAAAGGCTCAATCTTACACTTACAGAACCAGACTAGAAACTTAGTAATAATGCTTTCCCAAGTCTACATATAGAATGACAAAATATTGTTCAACTGAAGTCAGCAAATGCTTTCCCTGTCATTTTACTAGAACCTGGATTTAATGAATGCATCATAAAATCAGTGATGAAAAAAACTGTAAGCCCCGTGCCCCATATTAGATAATTTCCCTACTAAAGATGAAAGTTTTAAAATACCATGAGCGAAAACTTAAAGTCATTTTCAGAAATTACATGCAAGTCTATGAATTGATTTCCAAGCGTTTCCTTTTACATTTCCACTTAAGTCCGCAAAGGTATAAAACAGCATTTATTTTCCCCCATAAATTCATAATTGCAGGACGATAGACTGAAATGGGTTCCCTGTCCCAGCTTTACCTGTGCTTCACTAAGTCCAAGTTCCAACATTTCCAGTGACTTGCGAATCATGTTTGATTTTTCTTCCACCAAGTTAGTTTCATCATCCTTCTTTAAACATTTTAGTGTCTCAAGTAAGCTCTGTAAGATGGAATTGTGCTCATTTTTCAGTGCCTCAAGTCCCTGAATCACTTGCTTAGTCTTAGAAATAATTTCATCTTGAGTAAGCTTCTCCAACTTGTCTTCCTTTAGATACACCATTGTGGACATGTTGTCATACATTCTGTAAAGGAGAGAAGGCAACAATCAATCCACTAGCAAAGTTTAAATTATCTGCTAACAAAATTCACCAATTAAAGCATGGTTTCTTTTTAATAAAGCCTGGACACAAGTGCATGTTACATTTAAGTGATATGAGAATAGTGCCAATGCCAATATACTGTATGTAGTAAATACACTAGAATTCTGTTTACAATGTGAACACACATTAGTACAACATTGTATAATGATGTAGTAAATCTATATAGAACAGAAGATAGCAATTTTAAATTTTTCCTCTCTCACAAATGCTAGAACTCCACTGACTGCAGTTATAACAAAAACAATACTTGTTTTGCCTCTTTCATTCACTCCCACCTCTAATTTAATAGTCCCCTCCTTCCTTAAAATTAAGGATGCAGCCTTCTCTACCAATAAAATGAAAATATCTGACTAATCTTTTCCTAGTATATATTTTTAAAAGAAGCCCTGAATAGCCCAATCTAAAAATAAGGGGATTTTCACAAACATTTTGGAAATGTTTTAGCTAAATGAAAAGATCTCCTCATATTCAGCACGTGAAACCTTGTCAAGACTAGAGTACTGCAATAAAAACTGATAGAAGCTGAAAAAAAGGAATAGAATTTTAGTTGCGTATTTCAACCCCTCCATACAGAAAATACAGATTGCAGATAATGAACATGAGTCAACTTAATGGCCACTGTTGCAACAAAAGATGCCACACAATAAGAAAACGAGTCTCTTATAAAATAGGTTAGATATTTGAAAATGGTCACTTCCACCCCCTAGAGAGAACTAGCTTCTATAGTGTGTCAATAACTGGTTTTTCCCATGGGATACAATTTGTGTGTGCAGCTAAATTGCAGATGTGAAATGGATGCTGTGATTTGTTACTATGGGGAAAAGAGCGGATAGAAAATGCAGAAACTGGCACAGAGTTCTGAGAGAATACATTAAAGCTGTAATTAGCAACGGCAATCCAGAATCAGCATCCAGTCCAACTGAACAGCTTGTAATTTGATCTACACAAAAAAACAACACCTCTCAATGAAAAAATTATTTTAGAATAAAGATTATAAATATATTAAAAGCAGCATAAACATATCAACCATTATTTCGATTTATCCTAAACACACAATCCTCTTCACATTTGTCTCATCCTCAAGACTTTGAAGAGGAAGCACAAACAACAAAAATCAAACCCTTAAACACTGTCCTGAATTCTCAAACAAATGACCCATGAATTACCAACCTAAGGAGATGGGTTTGGAGGTGCTTTAGAGCTGAAGGCAAAATGAAATTGTACAGTCTGGAGGCTAAAATCAGAGGGGGGGTGAGATGTGTTTAGATTCTCCTATAAATAAAAGGTCATTGTTCAGAATTCTACCATATCTGTACAATAAACAAAAGGGTCAATTATTTTGAATCTGTATAGAAGAATATCACCTTTAAATAAAGCTTTGAGCAAAACATTTATTTTATCAGTTATACAATAAATTTAAATTTACAGAGAAAAAACACAGTCCTGCCAGAGTCAAACAAAAAAGTGAACTGCTGGGAAGTGCTGGAGTGTGATTTATAAAGGATAAATGAGATGGATTTGTAATTATATGGAAATTGTGAATTATATCGATGGAGTCCAGGATTAAGGTATTAATGTCTACCACATCTGCTGGAAACACTGCCGCAAAGTGAACAATGAATCTTTAATACAGTTTTGCCATCTATGCTAGGCATTGTTTCTTTCTTTGCTTTTGTAGCTAAGAATTTATTATTAATTATTATTATTATTATTAATTCTCTGGCTGGTTTCAGGTTTTTGCTAACATATGGACTCTACAAACTAAGAGAAAAGGGCAGTGTTTTTGTGTGATTGCATTATTAGCTTTTGGACACACTGCAACGTCTTCAGGTACTAGAAATGTAACGTTTCAGTCCAGGCCTGAAAAAACAAAAAGAAAAGAACTTTGCTATTTAAGTTACTGAAGCTTAGCTGTGAGTAGGCAGAAAAAAAGGATAACCTCTTTATTCAAAGACAAGGTCAGCTTAATTGTTTTGGAGTTTTGAATTCAAGTAACTTAAAATGAATTTTAATGCAGCTAATTTATTTATTTTTAAAAACCACTTGTCAAACCTTATTGCAAATGTATGGGGGAAAAGGGGAGAGAGACTAGCCCAGACCTTCCAAAAGCAAGCAGGAGCAATTTGACATCGGGTGAAAACAGACATGACGCTAACCACCCTTGGTGGTTATTTATGTACATTGCAGGGCTGTGTTGGTGCCCTATGCAGCCCAGAAACATGCATAAATAACCACCAAGGGTGGTTAAGGGGTGGTTAGCGTCATGTCTGTGTTCACCCATTGACATTTCATGTGGTCATTCAGAATCTCCAAGTTATACACCTTATTGTCTAAACTAAGCTAAAGATTTTTAAAAGCCTATCCATTAAGGCATAATTGGCATTTAGAACAATAGCACAGGACGACAGGTCAAGCTGTAGTAAATTGCTAGCTAGAAGAGGAAAGCCCTAGACTCTCAAGACCACGTGTTAACATACCGTTTACCTGCTCTCCACAGTGTTAGATACAACATTTTAGTTGATGGGTTTTAAAAATCTACTATATACCCTAGTCCAGACAAGCTCTTAGCATTTAGACCAGGGGTAGGGAACCTTTTCCCTCTCAGGGGCCACTTTGAAAATTAGTACAAGCTCCAAGGGTCACATAGAAGTTGGGGCAGGTGTGTTTAAGGGGTGCCCTCAGGAAAACGAGGGTTGCAACCTCTGCTGCAAATTTCACATACCCTATAGCATACACAGATCTGCCCCCTATCCTTGTGTTCATGCCCTCAGCGTTCAGGGTTGGAATTGGATCCAAAGGCCAAAACCAGGAACTGGCAAGAGACCAGAAACAAAAACAAAAAACAACCCTAGCCATATTTGACCCCCAGACCTGACATTTCCCACCCCTGTCTTAGACCAACTTCTTTGGGGCAGGCGCTACCATTTGCTTTATGCTTGTGCAAATTAAAATAGGGCCAGTCACAATAGGAATATAAAAAAAAATATTAACTCACGAAACTATATTACCACCGTTTAGATTTTAAACTAAAAACAGTCAGAAAAATCAAAATTATGGTTCAGGTTGAAATGTAACTTGGTCTCACTGACGATATATGCCAGGTATATTGTAACACCACAAAACATATGCCAACAGAGTATATTATGGAATTTCCTGACTCACATTTTAGAATATCATCCATAACAAAAAGACTGAATCAGCTGGGGAAATATTTCAGGGGACCATGGAGGTGTAGTGTAGGCTCTGGGATTGCAGTGAATTTTGGTTCAAGGTTTTCAGAACAGGCGATGGCACACTGCTGGACCACAACTGGATGTGTGATACAGATGTACTGCATCTGGAGTGTGGACTGCAGTAAAAGAGAAAAAGTCACAGAACTGAATAGGTTTTTAGCTCTCATTGGCAAGAAGAGGGCAGGAGGAGGCCTTCTCCCCATTTCCTTTCAGATGCAACGGGAAGAGACTTGAAGCATTTTCTGCTTCCTCCAACAGCCAACCCACCCCTGCTGCAAATTTCACATACTCTATAGCACACAGCTCTCTCAGCACAAAGACTTAGAGTATACCACATTGAAGTTGAATGTACAAGTTCATGATCACAAATTCAAATAAACTTAGAAGGGGGAAGGGTACCAGGTCAGGGTGAAATAAATATTGATTCTGTTCCAACATTAAGAAGGACCAGTTCGCTGGCTCAGCTGGACTTTATCCATGGCATGCTAGAGTAGTTATGTTCATCCACAGAACTACTATCAAGTAATAAGAGAAAAATTATGTTGTGACCTATTACTATACAGGTTCCAAAGATCTGCAAAGTCACGATTTCCAATCTTTCTTCGAACATAAATAAAAAAATTTAAAGTGTTGTTATGGATTTCCTCCCTCATAAGATTTTTTATTTATTCATTCAAATGTATACCTCATTCTTCCGGTCAGGGCAGTTTACGTAGGAACTAGCCAACCTTTTAAAAAACTAACAAAAGCATCCACAGGAAAAAATATATTTTTTCACTGAACTTTCATCAGTAGTTATAACTCTCATATACCAAGGAGAGAGACTCAAGTTTGCCATTAACTCCAAAAAACCCGACGCTGGGTGCAGCCATGTCAGATGCCTACTGCACCTTGGGCAGCCTTACCACACAATGCAAGCGGCTCCCAGATATTCCCCCCACCACAAGGTGGGACGGGCAGCTGGCCGCTATGTGCTGTGTCCTCAGGAAAAGGCCAAGGACGCAGCGTGTAGCAGCCTTACCCAAAGCGGGGTAAGGCAGCCCAAGTGGCGGCAGCTAGTCGGCCCGGTCGCTGTCTGTCCCTCCACACTGCAAAGTCTACTGCAGGGCTTTGAGCAACGACCACTCGCTCCAGTCCCACATCGTCATGTCATGGCCGGAGGTAGGATAGTGGTCAAGCTAGGGGAGTGAGGCAGGGCAGGGACAGGCACCTGCTTGTGTGGCTTGCGCCTCGGCCTGCCCCATCCTTTGGCAGGAGATCCAACAGCAGTCGACCCACTTGGCTTCCTTGCCGGGGGGGCGGGGGAGGAAGGTGACTATCTGCCCTGCTCCCCGTGCTGGTCCTGCAGTGTGATGGCTGCACTAACCCGTCACGGGGCTGTGTGGGAATCGGGCCCTCCGCAACTCGTGTGGCTGCACCCCTTGTGGGCTTGGGGAGGAAGGGAAATTTCCAGGACAATATCTGTGGGAGCGCTAGAATACTTTCAACAGTTATGGGGGGGGGGGAAGGTTGAGAAAGGGCAATTGGTATTCTTACCTGTGAATTGCCCTTCTGTAGCCTTACAGGGAGTTTATTCGGACTGAGGGAGCGATCTCCCTCGTGTCCACTAGGATGCAGCACAGACTTTCCACTGGGCATGCGGAGGGAGAGCGCGCCATCGCTTCCCCAGGAGTATCACAGGTGAAGGATCCGGAGTCTGGAAAGAGACAAACACAACCTTCCCGGAAACATCAAGGAGTAACATTACCCCTTCCCCTAGGGGTTCTGGTTATCACCGTCCCCCAGGCGTAAACTTAAGAAACATAACCAAACCAGCCTCGGGTAGGCTGAATAAACTCCCTGTAAGGCTACAGAAGGGCAATTCACAGGTAAGAATCCCAATTGCCCTTTCTATAGCCGTCAATCCGTTTATTCGGACTCAGGGAGTTAACAAAGCAATACTATTTTATTCGGCAGGGAGGGGCAGCTAGGATTAACGAGACCCTAGTACCCCTTGTAGAATCCGGCGGCTGAAGGCAGCCTCAGCAGATTGTAGAAGATCAATTTTATAGTGCTTAGTGAAGGTATGCAAGCTTTTCCAGGTGGCTGCCTTCATATTTCACCCAGTGGGGCACGGGAGCGAAAGGCCCAATTAGTGGCCGCTCCTCAGGTGGAATGAGCCAAGATAGGATTGGGGGGCCAGAAGCCTTGTATGCCTTGGCAATGCAGGCTGAAATCCAACCGGCGATGACTGATTTGGAGGCCTTTTTGCCTCGATGTCGAGGATGGTAACTAACTAAAAGGCCGGAGGAGCGCCTGAAGAGCGCAGAACATTGCAGGTAGATCTTTAGGGCTCTGCAAACATCTAGGGTATGCCACAGCTTTTCTAGTCGGTGGCGGGGACGAGGACAGAAGGAAGGCAGGACCACGTCCTGGGACAGATGGAATAGGGTGGAAACCTTTGAAAGGAAAGAGGGATCAAGGTGCAAGCAGACTGATTCCCTCCTGAAGGAGCAGAGGGTAGGGTTGGCCGACAGAGCCCCAATTTCAGAAATTCGTCTGGCCGATGTAATGGCTATCAAGAAAGTCACCTTAAGTGAGAGAAAGAACAGGGATAGCTGGTTCAGGGGTTCAAAGGGAGGGCCAGTGAGTGCCTTGAGAACCAAGTTGAGGTTCCAGGAAGGGAACCTGTGCACTACTGGAGGGGAGATTCGATGGGCAGCCCTGATGAATTGATGTACGTGAGTGTGGGCTGATAGGCGGGGGTTACCGGACGCCCCCAGAGTACTATCAATAGCAGCTAGCTGCCTAGAAAGGGTGTTGGGGCGGAGGCCCTTATCTAACCCTTCCTGAAGGAATTGTAGGACTGCAGGAGGTGACTGAGGGGGCACCCTTCTAGACTGACACCAGCTAACAAATACCCTCCAAGTACACTGATAGACGCGTTGGGTGGATTTTCATTTAGAGGCCAGCGGTGTGCGTATGACGGAGTCAGAGTAACCCAGGCCCCGGAGTGCTATGGCCTCAACAGCCACGCCATCAGTTTCAGAAACTCCGGCTGCTGTGACAGGCAATGTGAGGTGGTTCCCGCCAGACAGGGTAAGCAGGTCTCTGAACCATGGCCTGCGAGGCCAGAAGGGGGATATGAATATCACGGTGGCCCGTTGATGCTTGCATCTGCGGATTGCTCGGCTGAGTAAGGGAAACCGAGGGAAGGCATAGAGGAAACCCGGTGGCTATTGGTGGCTGAGTGCATCGAGGGCCTCGGATTTGGGGTGGGGATTTCTGCTGAAGAATCGGGGCAACTTGTAGTTGGTCAGGGAGGCAAACAGATCCAGAATCGGAGTGCCGAATCTGTTGATGATGAACTGGAATACCGAGGGGCTGAGGGACCATTCTCCTGTGTCTACTTCCTGGCGGCTCAACCAGTCCACTTCGACATTGTCTACCCCTCTTATATGTAGGGCTGAGAGGGAGAGGAGGTGAGCCTCTGCCCATCTCAGGAAACGGGAGGCCTCCTTGTGTAGTGATCGGGACCAAGAGCCCCCTTGATGGTTGCTGTAAGCCATGGCTGCGGTGTTGTTTGTGAAGACTAGCACATGGCACCCCTGCAGCAGTGTTGAATTGCTGAAGGGCTAGTCGAATGGCTTTGAGTTCTAGCCAATTGATGCTGTGGGTGACATCCGTGGCCGTCCAGGTGCCCTGTGTTACGTTGGTTCCGAGGTGGGCCCCGCAGCCGGAGAGACTGGTTACTATGAGCTTTTGCGGTTCCGTTAGGGGGACACCCTGGTGAAAGTGGTGGGGGGCTTCCCACCAGCTGAAAGAGCGCAGTGTTTCGGGCAGGACTGAGAGAGAGAGAAAGAGAGATCAGGCAATTGTTGATTATTTGCGTTTGCAATGGGTGAAGCAACTGCTGGAGGCTGCACGCGTGGAACCGGGCCCACTTGAGATGGCTTATGCAGGAGATCATGGAGCCGAGCAGGGACGCTAGAGTTCGCAAAGAAGGGCACGGTCGCATCTGTATGGAAACTATGAGGTTCTGGATTTTGCGCTGGCGTGAGAGCGGGATGAATACCTTGTCTAGGCTGGTGTCAAATATTACTCCTAGGTGTTCTAGGCACTGACTGGGCATGAGGTGACTCTTGTCCCGGTTGATTTGGAATCTGTGATACTCCAGGTAGGAGATGGTACGTTTGAGGTGAGCATGGGCGAGCTCCTGTGATGGCGCACGGATCAGAAGGTCATCTAAATAGGGGAAGACGGCTATGCCTTCGAGTCGTAGATTTGCTGAGTGGAATCAAGACTTTGGTGAATGTTCAAGGTGCTGTGGCCAAGACGAAGGGGAGTGCTTGGTATTGCCAATGCTGATTGTTGTAGGCAAAGCGGAGCCATTGTCAGTGAGGATGGGAATGTGGAGGTAAGTGTCTTTGAGATCCAGTGAGGTGAACCAGTCATACTTCGAGATGGCTAGGGAGATGGAGGCCAAAGTTTCCATCTTGAATCTCTGCAGTCTGATGGACTTGTTGAGACACTTCAGGTCGAGGACCACTCTCCATTCTTCTTTTGCACAAGGAAAAGGATTGAGTAGAGGGCCCTTCCCTTCTCATGCCAGGTTACACTTTCTATGGCTCCCATTCGTTGCAGCCTGTTGATTTCGTACCGCATCGCAAGGCGTTTGTCAGCAATGCGTGAGAGAGAGGATATGCGAAAGAACTCCCTTGGCCCATTTTTTAATTTGATGGGAGTATCCCCTTGTCACGGTCTGCCGGACCCAGTTGTCTGAGGTGGCCTGCCCCCACCGCCGGGCAAAGCGAAGGAGCCTACCTCCGAGCCGGTTGTAGACGGGGGAGGAGGGCGCAAAGGAGTCAAGATTCTTGCTTGCATGAAGGGGATCCGGCCCATCTGGTGTACGTCGAGTGGGAAACTGATCTGCTAAGCTTTGATCCACGTCCCCTGTGGCCTCTGTCATGCGGCTAGGAGTTCCAGGTGTTATTTGAAGAAAAACCTCGTCTGGGTCCCTGGTTGAAGCACTGGAAGGGATGAAAAAAACCGCTTGAATGACTGTACCTGATTGCGGGAGTGCTTCTTTTCTTTATTAGGAGCATCGGTGAGCGCCTTGTCCAATGCGGGGCCGAATAGTTTGTCCCCTCTGAACCTGCTGTTTACCAGTAGGTTCTTGGCGTGCGTATCTGCGCACCACAAGCACAGCCATAGTCGGCGTCTGGCTGCCACGTTTGCCGCCATACCCCTGGCTGGCCAGGTAACAATGTCCATGGATGCATCCATGAGGAGTGCATGGGCGAGAGTGACATTAGTGGCGAGCTTGCGTGAGAGGGAGGTTGATATATTTGGGTCCTTGCCTAGCTTGAACCACTTCATGATGGCTCTGGAGGCGTATGATGCTGTAGTTGCCATCTGCAGGGTATATGATAGCGCCTCGTAACTCTTGTGAAGCCCTATTTCTATTCCCTTATCTGTGGGATCCTTAGGAAGGATGTCCCCTTCTGACGGGAACACGGACTGGCAAGCGAGAGAGGCGGCTGCCGCGTCTACTCTGGGAGGTTTGAATACAGGGTCGCTCTGTTTGGTAAAAGTGTAAAGGGACTGCTGGACCCTTGACAGTTTAGTTGCCTTCGTGGGCTGTTTCCATTGGGCCCTAATGATTCTTTCAAAAGCCCAATCAAGTGTGACCCCCTTACAGCTGCTATGGAGCCTGGGGATATAGTCCCTGTCTGAATCCTCGCCCTCGGAGGTGGAATCAGAGCTCCTTTTTTTGGGTGTACTCCGAGTGATACTGAGCACTCTCTCCGCCCTCCGTAGAAGCTTGGGGCTCTGATCAGAAGGGAGTTCTCTGCCCAAATCCTTGGGCCCCCTTGATAGGATCTCCTCCAATTTGGGGGTGTCCCTGTCCCTCGAGGAGCAGTCGGCAGAGTCGCAATCAGAATCCTCCGAGGGGGAGGAGGGGATGGGTGGAGGGGCTCTGACTCGTGCTGCTCTTCTGTGCTTTTTGTGAGGGGGTTGGCGGGGGGGGGGCTGTATCTGAGCCCAAGCCCAATAGCTCCCCCTCTTCTACGGGGGACTCTCTATGCTCTTCCTCAAGTGCCTGTGGGGCCGCTTACGGGGGCTTTTGTGCTTGCCTTTGCCGGCTGCCCTTGATGCCCCTTTAAAGGAAGATTTCGGGGGGGGGGGGGCGGCTGGGAGGGTCGTTTGCGCTTCCGAGCCCTTCTTTGGTCGCCTTCAATGCGGGCCAGAACGCCCATCATAGATCTTAATGCGTCCATCTGGAGCCACTGAAATGACTCCATAGTTGCCCCCCCCTTACTTGTACAGAGATGTTGGAGCGGCTGGTCCACTCGAGACTTCTGATAGAAGAATAGGTGCCTATCAAAGCACTGACCCCCTCTCGGAGGGAGAGAGAAGGTTAGAAAGTCTGGATGGGTACGAAGCACCCCAACCGCGTGTCCTGTCGGATCAGAGGCAGACTTTCGACTGGGGAAGCAAGGGTGCGCTCTCCCTCCACATGCCCAGTGGAAAGTCTGTGCTGCCTCCTAGTGGACACAAGGGAGATCACTCCCTGAGTCCAAATAAATGGAGTGAAGGCTATAGAAGGAAGAGGAGGAAGCTAGATCTGAAGTGTCTCTATTACACAATAGAGTGCTCACAACAGGAACAAATCACCCTACCTTTCCTTATCATTTTTTTGGTAAATTTCTGTCCTCCCTGTTTTTGCAAGATTTTTATGATTGTTTTAATATTATTTATATTGTTTTAATGGAAATTTGTTAGCCGCCCCGAGCTGTTTGCAGGAGGGGCGGGATATAAATATATTAAATAAATAAATAAAATAAATGAAGGGGGTGGGGGGGGGGAAGAGGTTCCCGATGACAAGCCTACATAGATAGTACAATCATCTTTTCATACAGGTGATAAGAATTTGTTTTGAATTCAGATGTATTGATTTATCATACTACTGTTATAATTTTTTCTTCTGTGTTTATTTATTTATTTTTTGTCATGAGTGTGATTAGGTGGGACTGATGAAGTGGCTACCTGATGCGCTGCTACTCAGGAAGTCTTCAGCCCTTCCATTAAGAAACAGAAAGAAGGGAAGGAATGGAAACAACCAAACAGCAAGTGAAATGCTGCATATGAAAGAGACTGCAGGAGAGAGGGGGGGAAAAAAGGCAAATCTAAACTGTCCCTGCGATTAATCTCTCTGCAGCATCTAGGGTCACCTCTGCATATGGTACATGCCTAACAGCCATAATCCTCAAGCCACTTACTCTGGGACTACTGTGTACTAAGTGGATTCAGGATTGTAGCCAACTGTAGGTCTTACTCATGAGAACCAATATTTTATTGGTGAAGGAAGGCTGCAGCATGTGCAGAAAGATAATTTTATTTTTTAATATAGCGTCCTCACCCCCGCCCCGCCACCATGGCACTCCAAGTACTTCACATGGAACAATTTAACACAACTTTTTAATCCTCACAACAACCCTGTGAGGTAGGTTACGTGAGAGATTATTGTGACTGGCCCAAAAAGTCACCCAGTGAGTTTCTGGCTAAGGCAAAACTTGAACAGGGGCCTCCCCTTACCTCCCAATCCAGGTACCGTGCACTTTAACCACTACACCACACTAGCAGTAAGTGTTTGAAGCAGGAAGGTGAGAAGATTAGGTGGTGTGTTTAATTTGGAACAGTTTATCTTTACAAGCAAGAGTGCATTTCAACTGATTCACCGCATTGATACAAATAAATCCTGCTGCTGTATTTATGATAGTATGATGGTATTTAGAAATCAGGCAGTAACAGGACTAGGTCTAGCCTATGCTGTACTAGAAGACTGTCACAACCACTCAACAATACTACAAGCCTTTTAAATTACATTCTTCCAATACCTAAATTTGTACCCTACACCCTTAATAAAAAGGCCATTTAGCTTAAGCCATAGTAGGAGTTTGAGATACTGGTTATAAATAAAGTCAGAGGAATATGGAGTAGACAAGGGTAGCAAGATGTCTACATCACCGATAAAAAGGTGCCAAATCTTTTATGAGGCCTATAAAAACCTAGTAACATTCCAGAAAGCTGTCTCAAACAGAAACTCCTCCGGGTGCTAAAACAAGAAAATTTAAAGTCCGTTAACTCAAACAAAGGGTTTCAAAAACACTGCAGTGCCAAACAAATCACATCAATAAAATATAATTCTGATTGCCTATGTTTAAGAAAAGGTACACAGTTAACAGTAAAATATCTGTTCTAAGATTTTAGAAAAACAATTTAAAAGACCATAAGTACAACTGTGTGCAATGCTGTAGGTATAATTTATTTATATAAAAACGTATACCTTGAGTTGTAGACATAGATTTTAAAATGTATAAAACCCAAAAAACTAAAATATTGATTTTAGTTTTATAGATTCTTAGTTGCTCATGTGCAACAATCTATCAAAATGTAAGTTAAACACAAACCCGTTTATATTAGTGCTTCTTAATTTGCCACAAAAATGCAAGTACATATGAGATCCAGGCCACTGCCTTCCATTTTATCCACATCCACAGAATTACATTATGAATTCTCAATATTCCTTGGTGTAAAAAAATAATTTTAAAAAAAATCACCCCACATGCGCAAAATGGATGCTGGGCCATTCTGTGCATTCGTAGCCCTTTTCCAAAACTGCAGCAGCAGACTTGCTGGCATTTTCAAAAAGGGCAGCAGGTCTGTGCATGCACAAAATGGTCACCACACATGCAAACTGACTACCCTTTACCAAAGCCCCATTTTGGAAAAGGGTTGCACACGTGCAGCACAACCTGGTGGTCATTCGTAAATATGCAGTGATATTTTTTTTTTTAAAAATCTAGTTGAGAATTAAGCCAAGACGCTACCAGTTCTTGGTTTGTTCTCAGTTCACAGAGTGAATTAAGAACCAGCATTTTATATGAGATCGGGCAGAAAAATGAAAAAGTACATTCAGCCCTAGTCTCAACACATTGACATTCAACACTTTTTGAAAAGTGAGATGATGCTACGGGTGTTAACAAATGAGACAATAGCCTGCTGCAGTCCAGGTTACAGCTGCCACCCACAGTTAGCGTGTCCAGCCTAATAAACAGGAAGCTCTCTGAGTGTATTTCATGTGCTTATGAGCAGCCCCCACTTGCAGCACCAGTAAGAGTGAAAGCAGAGAGGGGGCAGGAAGCAGTTGCTCCAAGATTTCCACCCACAACTCCATGATACTAGCAGACCTGTACACGCAGAGGTGCTGCACACAACCTAACTGACTGGGATGCAGACATGTGGGCGCACATTAGCCTGCATTTGCCCACATGGCGGGATCCATGTTCTCCGAGACACCGCCACGAGCGGGGGCTGCGGGTCAGGTGGGTGGAGACTACATGGTGGGGGTGGGGGGACACATAACAAACACGCAGGTGGACACCCAACTGGTATGGGCTAATATCCTGCCACTGGGCCATGCAAGACCCTACGTCTTGTTCAGCTACGACGCCTTATTTATACAAGCCTTGTACTTAGTTAAGTGTCTAAATTAAAAGCCCCTATTTTTCCCCTCTGATTTGTGGTACAAAGAAGCCCTCTCTTCTCTACAGAGCCTTGGAGCAGTTAGGACTGAAGTATCTCAACTTCCCCTTCCGCGATCTGCAGGCCATTGTGCCCCAGGACTTTACCTCCTCCCTCTCTCCTCTTCTCCCCTCAGTCCTCTCCTCCTCCTCCCCCAATTCCTCTCTCGCCTCCACCCTCGACTCCCTTGTCCCCCTCTCTCCTCCCACCCGTCTCGCTCCTGTAACCCTCGGCGTTGGCTCACCCCACCATTCGCCATCTCCGCTCCTGCACCCAGGCTGCAGAATGCCTCTGGCACAAATCCGACTACTGCGCTGACTTCCTCCACTTCATATTCTGCCTCTCATCGCTCAACTCTGCTATCTCCCTCGCTCGACAGCAGTACTATGCCTCCCACACTGAGTCCTGCTCACGGGACCCTCATCGCCTCTTTTCCACCTTTGACTCCCTTCTCAAACCCCCCTGACCTCCTCCTCCCTCTTCTCTATCCATTCAGGACCTTACTCTCTTTTTCACCTCTAAGATCGACAAGATCCACCTGGAAATTGCTTCCAAGTCCTCTTCCCCCTACTACTCCCCCAACCTCTCTCCTGTTCTCCTTCCCTCCCGCCTCTCTTGAGGAAATCTCCTCCCTGCTCTCCTCCTCCAACCCCTCCACTTGCCCCCTGGACCCCATTCCTTCCCGCCTCCTGGCCTCCATTGCCTCTACGCCTCCCCTCCTGCACATCATTAACCTCTCCCTCTACCGGCTCCTTCCCCTCTGCCTTTAAACATGCCACTGTCTCCACCCCCAGCCTCAAAAAGGCCACTCTGGATCCCTCTGAACCCTCTAATTACCATCCTGTCTCACTCCTCCCTTTTGCTTCCAAGTTCCTTGAACAGGTTGTTTACTCCTGTTGCCTCGACCTCCTCTCTGCCAACTCCTCCCTTGACCCCCTCCAATCTGGCTTCCGCCCCCTTCACTCCACTGAAACCACTCTTGCTAAGATCACCAATGATCTTCTTGTGGCTAAATCCAACCGCCTCTACTCTATTCTTGTCCTCCTTGATCTCTCTGCTGCCTTCGACACGGCTGACCACTTCCTCCTGCTTAAAATCGGTCCACTCCCTGGGATTCTGGGACTCTGTCCTCGACTGGTTCTCCTCCTATCTCTCTGACCGCTCCTTCAATGTATCTCTTCCTAACTCCTCCCCCCTACCCCTCTCGGTCGGGGTTCCCCAAGGTTCTGTTCTTGGCCCTCTCCTCTTTTCTATTTACACCCAATCCCTAGGCAAACACACTGCCCCCCATGGTTTCCAATACCACCTATACGTCGACACTCAACTCTCTCTCTCCACTCCTTCCCTCTCCCCCTCTGTTCAAGGTCGTCTTAACAACTGTCTCTCCGATATCTCTGCCTGGATGTCTCAACACCAACTCAAACTGAACATGGCGAAAACTGAACTCATGATCTTCCCTCCCAATCCTTCCTCTGCCTCTTCCTTGTCAATTACCATTGACGGGGTCTCCATCCTGCCTGTCCCCCAAGCCTGCAGCTTGGGCTCCATCTTCAATTTGCACCTTACCTTCAAACCCTATATTGACTCCGTTGCCAAATCCTGCTGCTTCTCCCTCCACAACACTGCCAAGTTCCGCCCTTTTCTGTCTGTCCCCTCTGCCAAAACTCTCATCCACGTCCTAGTCATCTCACATCTCAACTATTGTAACCTCATCTCGGTTCAAAACTCTGCTGCCAGGATCATCCACCTAGCCTGTCGCTTTGACCACATGCAGCCTCTCCTCTCTCCACTGGCTCCCTCTTCCTGAGCGCATTCTGCACAAGCTCCTTGTATTCACCTACAAAGCCCTTCACAACCTCACTCCCCCCCACCTCTCTGCCCTGATCTCCCTCCGAATCCCTGCTCGAGCACTCCGCTCCTCTTCCATTCCCTCCCTCACCCTCCCACGTCTCCCCTGCTCCCCCAACTGCCTTCATCCCTTCTCCCTCCCTGCCCCGCACGTCTGGAACTCCCTCCCTGCCCCCACCTTCAAGTCCCTCCTCAAAACCCACCTCTTCCACTACGCCCTTCCTAACTCCTGCTAACCATTCCCACGCAGGAGTATCCCCCACCTGTTATCTGTAAACTCCCAACTTACTGCAATCAAGCCAAGAACGTGTACCTGAGCTCTCGCAGCCTCATGAATGTCACATCCCTCGTCTCTCCCTCTGTTCCCTCTTCCCTGTCTCCCCTCCCCCAGTCTTTAGATTGTAAGCCCTCGGGCAAGGACTGTGTCTATCTTGTTCTTTGTAAAGCGTCAGGTACGTTGCTTGCGCTATATAAATATTCATAACATCATATGGGGCAAATGAGACATGGGGTGTGGTGCACGGGACATGCATGGGAGGCTACAATGCCTTGAGTAGCCTTACCCCTCCCAGGCCAGCCAGGCCATGCGATGCAGTGGCTTGTGTGCCGGGCACCTGCCAGATGTTCCCCCTGCCCCAGAGCGGGGCAAACAGCTGGCTGCTATGCAACGCCTTACCCCACATGAGGAGCAACTCATGCGACTGGGCCTCTTCTGCCCTGCCGTGCGGCAAGTTCCACAGGCACCGTCACCCATCTCACGCATCCACATCATGGCCGAGGGTGGGATTTTGGTCATGCTAGGGGGATGGGGGCAGATCAGGGCCCACTTGTGTGGCTGGCCCACCATGGCAGCAGCTCCAACAGAGGTCCACCCAGCTTCCCCACAACCATCTGCCTGGCTCCCTGCGCTTGCTCCACAGTGTGGGGGCAGTGATTTCCCACCACTGGGCCATGCGGGGGGGCCCTGCAGCTCGTCTAGCTACACCCTTAAACAGATGAAGTAACTTGACCAAAACCTCACACAGGAGGGCTAGTAGCAGAGCTAGCAACAGAAGCCATGTCTATGACTCTCAGTCCAGTCCTCTATGCCATCTGCACAAGAGAGCCACTAGGCAAGAGCTTAGAGAAATACCTACCAGTGACAATTTATGGCACAGATCTCAACTGAGATAGGAAGTAGTAACTAATCTGAAAATAGCTGGGAATGATTATACTCATCAGATTAGATGGTTTATTAATTTATTATATGTATTTTTACCTTGCCCCTCTTGCTCAAAGGCACTCGGGGCGGCTCTGGTTTAAACCAGTTTGTTCCTGATGTCCCACAGCAACTTATTAGCGTATCTTATTTTTCCACCATGACATTATTACACTGAACTAGTCAGAACACGCGGCCAGTTGTCCCACATCTGTATTCATCTTCATTTTTCTATTTTAAAATGCTGTGTAAATAAGGTTTAGAATACTCTTCCTCCAATTTGTCATTTCAGATTCCTAGTTTTGGTGATTAGACATTCTACGCTGGCTTTGCTGAACCATGTATCAGTAACGTTACATAATTTGTATACATCATGGATTCTTTTATAATACAACAGCCTTTATACACCAAGCTCAGGTTAACTTCTTTGAACAACTTTGTCTTGACAAGTCATTTATTGACATCTGAAGATAGTTGTGCCATCAGGAGCAAACATACATGAAATTTAGATCTGTAATACTAGGATTGGGGAAATCTTACCACCTCACAATAAACATTGGGAAAACCAAACTATTTTGATGGCCACTTGAAGCTAGGCCATTTAAAAGATTTCTAGTTGAAGTCAAACACGATCTACAATCATAATGTTTAAAGGTACTAACATACAAAAATGTGTGCCGAGTTTTATTTTTTGTCAGGTAATTAATTCACACAAGAATGAACTTCTTAGCCTCTAAAACCTTATGTGCAATTAAAATACCTAATTCCACTGGTGCCTACAGCATGCTAGGAGTATTACGCATGTTATATCATATGGCCATGTTGCCCCCGGGTTGTCATTAAGTCAAGCAATTATAACAAGATGTTTCAGTGGAGAGTCTCTTTCCTTGTTTAGCTAAGGAAGAGGTGAACTGAATCTTTTCGTGCCTTAAAAATAAAAGCTCAAATCCCAACTACAGTTTTATCTGTACACTGGAAATACTTACCTGTGCATAGTCCCACTTAAGTCAACAAGACTATGCACAAGCATTTGCAGGGCACACATTAAGATCACTAGTTTTTAGGATCAGGGACCTAGTTTGTATAAATCAGCTCACAGAATTCAACTGTGGGCAAAAACAAACGAGGCAGTGGTGAGTTGGCTCCGTGAGGAGGGCCACTGCAGCCGCCACTCCAAGTCGGTAGGTAGGACAGTTCACAGGAGCAGCCCTCCCCCAGTAATCTGGGCACGGGGGCTGCCATCACAGGTCCCTCCACAGCACATGTTGGCAGCGGAGTCATCCATACAGGATGGCAGACCCCTGTGGGAGAGCAAGATCCGCCCCCAGTAAGATATGCCATAAAACGGCTGATTTGGGGGGGGGGGGGGGAGGGCGCAGAGGCATGCCCTCACCCAGCCTGGGTGCATGCGGCAAGCAGCTGATCTGAGTTCCTCTACTGTCCCCACCCCACCCCAAGCTGTTTGGTGGCTGGGGTGAGGGCATTCCAGACGAGCAGGTGACACCCAGGTCACAGGCTACCATCTCATTTGTTTTCACCCTATGTTTTTATTGAAATCTTGAGAGCAGACTACTAAAGAATGGTCCAGGAAAGACATTTTAAATTTTATGCTTACTGAACACAGCTGGGCTTTTTTTTCTTCTTTAAAATCATATTTAAATTGCAAAATAATCTATATATAAAGTCTACCGTGACAAGAATATTGACAAACTATATTAAAGCAGTTATGTAGAATTTGCATCAGAGTAACAAAACTCAAGAAGGAGCCTACCCTAACAACCTTAGCAACAACGTGCGACACGACCAGTCTCCAGCTTGCCTCAGCACTGCCAAATAAAAGCCTCCACCACCCACACTGACACACCCTTAAAAACCAGGGAGACAAGCTGCAAACAAAGAACTAGTTTTATTTAACCTGCATTCTTACTTCAACCAGAACAAAACTGAAACTATAATTTTGTCCTAGCTACTGAACCAGAATTGAGCCAAAAAAAAAATGAAACGATTACAATTGAAAATAAATAGTTATTTGATTTATTACAAATTCTTGCTACCTCCCCCCCTCCTGCCACAGGCAGCTCGGAGCAGGTAACGGTATAAAGTTAAAACATAAAACCAACAATAAAATACGAAGTCCAATATTAAACAGTACCAAGACTAAAAATTCTCCCCTTCCAAACCCCTCACCCATCCCACCCCCTCCATCACCAACACACACAATTTATACATTATAATTTATAAAAATCATAAGAAATTTTTATTATAAACAAATAGACCTGAAATTGCTACCAGACAGGACTGCCTCACTATAATAACCAACAATATTCCCACCCTCATTCTCCGAGACTTCAACATCCATACTGACATCACCTTTCATTCCACGGCCTCCCACTTCCTCTCTCTAACCTCTTCCTTTGACCTGCATCTCTGAACGCGCTTCCCGACATATCAAGATGGTCACTCCAAAGTCTTCTCCAAAAACTGCTCCATCTCTGACCACTCCTTTGATACCCTCCTGACCATCCACCTGCCCTTTAGACCTTGCTTCTTCTCTCTTGCCCAGTCTCTCATCTGTCTCCTCTTACACCTGCAGAGTCAGCTGTTTCTGCCTAACGAATCCCTCTCCTCCACCCTGGACTCTCTTGTTCCCCTTTCCTGCTGCCCTATCCACACCATCAACCCTGACTCTGGCTTTCCACCACCACTCCTGCTCTTGTGCTGCTGAGCACCTTTGGCAGGAGTCTCACGAACATGCAAGACTTCCTCCATTTTAAGTTCACCCTCTCAGCCCTGCCATTCCCCCCTCACCAAACAACAGTACTATGCCACCGACACCGAGTCTCGCTCTTGCAATCCACAATGTCTCCTTCTTGATCTTCAATTCCCTTCTCAATCTCGCTGCCCTCTGCACAGGCTCTTTACTTATTTTTCAATGACAAGACTGAGAAAATCCACTTCAAATGTTGCTTCTCACCCAACTTCTTCCCTCATCTCCTCCCCCTGCCCCCTTTGCCCCTTCTTGCCAACTTCCCTTGATGAGGTCACCTCCCTACTGTCCACATCAAACCCCTCTACCTGCCTCCTTGACCCTATCATCTCCTTCCTTTTGACCTCTATTGCCACCACCATCTTGCCCTCTTGATGCACAACAATCTCTCTCTCTACTGGCTCCTTTCCCTCTGCTTTCAAGCATGCCACTGTCTCCCCTATCCTTAAGAAGCTTGCTCTTGACCCCTCCAACCACCACCCCATCTCTCTCCTCCCATTCGCTTCCAAGCTCCTGGAATGTGCTGTCTACACCTGTTGTCTTGACTTCCTCTCTTCACCCCCTTCAATCGGATTTCTGTCCCCTCCACTCTACGGAAACCTTTCTAGTCAAAGTCACCAACCACCTCTACTCCATTCTTGGCCTGCTTGGATCTCTCTGCTGCCTTTAACACAGTCGACTACACCCTCCTCCTTAACTTGCTTCACTCCCTTGGTTTCTAGGGCTCAGTTCTTGACAGGTTCTCTTCGTATTTCTCTGGCCGCCCCTTCAACGTGCGTCTCACTGGCGATTCCTCTGCATCCCTTCCTCTCTCGGTAGGAGCTCCCCAAGGCTCTGTCCTCAGCCCACTTTGCTCTTTACACTCTGTCCCTGGATCAACTCATTGAGTCTCACTGCTTCTAGTATCACCGGTATGGTGATGACACAACTATCTTTCCACCCTCTTCTCTCCACCCTCACCCTCCATCCAGTCTTGCATCAGTGTCTCTTTGATATCTCTGCCTGGATGTCTTGCTGCCAACTCAAACTGAATATGTCCAAGACTGAACTCATCTAACCCCCAAAACCTCCCCCTCTTCTCAGTTTCTATCAATGTGGCCAACATCCAGTCAGATCCCAGGCACATAGCCTGGGGATCATTTTTGACTCCTCCCTCTCCTTTAAACCTCAGATCCAACCTGTCACCAAGTCCTGCTGTGTCTCCCTGCATAAAAATGGCCAAGATCCAACCCTTCCTTGCGGTTTCCACTGCCAGAACTCTAGTCATCTCTTGCCTTGACTACTGCAAACTCCTCCTTACTGTCTTTCCCTACTCGCATCTTGCCTCCCTCGCTTCTGTTCAGAACTCCGCTGCCAAGGTCATCCACCTCACCTGCCACATTGATCATGTTCAGCCAGTCCTCTCCACTGGCTCTCTCTACCTGAATGCATTCAACACAAGCTCCTGGTTCTTACTTTTAAGGCCCTTCATGGCCTAACCCCCTCCTCTCTCTCTCTGCTTGTTTCCTGCCACACTCCTGTCTGGAAGCTCCACTCTTCCTCTGCCACCACCCTCATTTGTTCACAACCCTTTTGCTCGTCAAACCTATCCAACTCCTTCTCCCCTACCCCTGCCCCCAGTGCTTGGAACTCTCTGCCTGAATCAGTTCAGCTCCTTTCCTTCCCTATCTTCAAAACCATCCTGAAAAACCTACCTCTTCAGTCAGGCTTTTCCTAGCTCCTCATCCCCTTATAGTCTCTGCTCTGATTTTCTTAGACTCTCCTTCTTCCCTGTAACTAAGCTAAGTACCTGCACAGCTTCTTGGATGAATTCCTTCTCTCCCTCTGTTCCCCTCCTCTTCATCTCTTAACTTGTAAACCCAGTGGGACCTGTCTATAATTGTTGATTGCTGGCACTATGTAAATAAATAATAATAATAATGAGAAGGGAATGAAATTAAAACTGTGACATGCCTGAAATTGAAAGATCAGATGATGAACTGTAATTTTTCTGAAAGCCCATGAAATCTCCAATAAAGGGGAAAAGATATCTGGAAAGAAAGTCCAAAAAAGAAATCGCTTGACTCACTGAGAAGTGGATCATGTAAAAATAAGAAAAAACACATGAAACTACTGGGAACGTCAAGAAATGACATGCCTGAACAGTGCAACTGGCAAAAATTGTAATGGCAATTCCAGCAAAACAAGTGCTGAAAGAAGACTTATCCTATCATCACAGACATCCAATATGACAGATTAGATGTTATTCCAGTTTGCACAAGTTGTTCACACAAAAAATCATAACACAAATACACTAGAAAACTCATGTAAAATTCAAGTCAAAGAGAAATGAAGCAAAAATATAACATTGCTCAAATTTGAAATATTTACAAGAACTTCAATTTTAAGTCTTATTTTAAAAAATGACTTTCGCTCAATGAGTGAAAGAAATTTGATTTAGACCAGTTTGAACTGGTAACAATGGCTTTTTTTTTTTTTTTGGGTGGTGATCTGAACTGCAACTGAACCTGAACCAAGTGAATGAATCAAAACAAATACTGGTTCAACACCCAGCTCAAAATCCCAGTGTAGCACAAATCATTCCCCACAACTGAAGATATTAGTCCAGAAGGGCTCTGTTTTTTCCCCCACATTTAAACTGAAAATGTTCTAGGTGTACACTCAAACCGGTTTTATTTATTTTTTTAAAGGAAACCTGGAAAAAGCCAAACACACACACACACACTAAACGCGTGAACCCTGGCCCTTCAAAACTTCAGCTGCTCTACCACCAGGCTACAGAAGCAACTGTTAAACTATACTCATTTGGACACCAAAAGAAAGATCCGACACACGCCTACTCTAGACGCTGAAGAGTCTTTGCAGGAAGGCTGTAGTGCAAGAACATCATTGCCATACAGGGTCATATCAATGGTTCATCTAGCTCAACATCCTGTTCGCAACTTTGGCCAGAACTGGTTGCTTCAAATGAAGTGTATGAACAGATTAAGTGGAGTAATCTGTTCCCAGTTGTTTACTCTCAGCAGTCAGAGGTCTGATCCCCTCAGCAATGGCTATTTATGGAGTTGGACCTACCCTTCATGAATTTATCCAATCCTTTCTAACTTAGTTATGCTATTGGCCTTCACAACATCTCATAGCAATGAGTTCCACAGACTTTGTGTTGTCCTTGTGTGTTAAGCCTGCTACCAGTTAATTTCACTGTGTCTCCTCCTTCCCAACAGATCTCATGATTTTATAAACCTCTATCATATTCATATCCCCCTCAGTCATCTCTAGTCTAAGCTTAAAACCCGAACCTTTTGAGCTTCCCCTAATATGGAAGCTATTCCATACTCTTGATCATCTTTGTTGTCCTTCTCTGCATTTTTTCCAGTTCTACTATATCTTTTTTAGATGGGGGTGACAAGAAATACACACTGTATTCAAGATATGGGTGCCCCACGCCTGATACACTTATGAGAAGAAGGAGCTGGCACGCACATAAGGACTTTTTGGCAAGCAAAGGGATCTGCCCGCAGCTGTGACATCCGGCAAGACTAGCTTTCTATTTCAATGGACGGAAAAGGGTGTTTGATGATGTGGACAGCTACAAGAAGTTCGTGAAAGCCAATCCTACGCTGAGCAGTGAGGAAGGTTGAAGAGAGGGTCGAATCGCAACACCGACATAAGTGGACAAAGTAAAAACCAGGGGGAAGGGAACTGAGACATATAAGGAACAGAGTAGAGTAAAATGGTTACAGTTTGTAGAAATGGTTTAAACCTGCCTACGGTTTTACAGTTCAACGGTTGAGAGGTTATGGAATGGTTAAGAAGAAAGGAAATCGGAATGTGGAGAAAGAGGCGAGGGGAGTAGCAACGACGGTCTGCATCCTAGAGCTAGGGCGTCACTTGCCCCAAACAGAGGTAGCAGGAACTTAGTGTACAGGGAGCTAAGGGGAGGGGGAGATGGGAGGAAGGGGGGGGAAACAAGGGGAAAGGAGGGGACTGAGGGTAGGAAAATATAGCACAAGGGAATCTGAACAAGATAACTATATGAGAAAAAAAGAAGAAGGTATTAGACAAAGAAAGGTTGGATAGAACTAGGCAGATGGAGGACATAGATCTGGGGAAGTTCAAAACTGTCTCCTTAAATGTCAGAGGGCTCAATTGTCCAGTAAAAAGGAGCAAACTATTGTATTTTACTGAAGGTACAAAGAGCTAACATCTTCTTTATTCAGGAGACCCATCTACTAGAAGGGGGACACGATAAGACAAAAAAGTAAATTTTATAAGGAAATATATTTTGCATGTGCAAAGAAGAAAAGGGCAGGCGTGGCCATTGGAATTTCCAACGATACTGTATTTTAATGTAAAAAACAGAGTAGTGGAGCTGGAAGGAAGATACTTGATCTTGGTGGGGAAGCTTGGGGAAAAGAGGTGACGTTGGTAAATGTATTGACTTTCCACTGGGTGCATACACAATTCTATAAGGAATTACTGGGACAGATGGATAGGGTGGCAAGGGGTACAGTATTGATGCAGGGGGATCTCAATATTCCTCTACACAGACTGGATTGTTCCTCAGAGCACGCACCGGAGGGGTGGCAGGAACAGGTGGTGAAGCTATTGGGAGATAGAGGGCTGAGAGACTTGAGTAGATGTGTGACACCCCTGCATAGGAATTATAGGTTTTTTTCTAGCAGGCATGGCACGTATTCCTGCATAGATCACGTAGTCACAGAGACAGAGTTGGCAAAGCAAGGTCACGCATGCAAAACAGTAGTGACAACGTTCTCTGATCATAATGCACTGGTCACTCTCTTTAATTGGATATCTAACAAAGCAAGCAGGGAAAGGACATGGAAGTTTCCTAAGAGTCTGCTATGTAATCAAGTATGCAAGGAGTAGATAATAGAAGGGTGGCAGATGTACCTGAAGGAGAATGATACTGAGGGGATGCCAAGTCACGTTATTTGGGAGGTGGGTAAAGCTGTGATGAGAGGGAAAATTAATAGAAATACAAGCACGGGAGCATGCAATGAGAAAGGCAACCCTGAAAGAGTTCTTTGAAAAGCTGAACCAGCTGACCTTGAAAGATAGAAAAAACCCAGCAAACAAACGCAAACCAAAGCAACACAGATAAGGGGGGAAATAAATATGTTGGAAACCACAAAAGTGGCTAACCAAATTAGAAAAATCAGGGGGATGTACTACGAGAAGTCCAATAAATGTGATTGAATATTAGCAAACCTAGTAAAGCAGAAAGGGGAGAAAACCAGAATTAGTAGGATACTAGATGCAGGTGGGGTCAGCAGTAAGAACGAGCAGCAAATCCAGGAAACATTTATGGCCTACTACAAGAACTTATATGCGTCCCAAAGACCAGAAAGGAAGGCAATTAGTGACTTCCTGCACAAATTAAAGATACCAAAAATCAGTCCTGAACATTTAGAATGTCTTAATCACTGCATAACACCAAGGAGGTTAAAGAAACAATAAAAAACCTTCCCAAAGGAAAGGCTGCGGGTCCAGATGGATTTAGAACAGAATATTACCAATTGTTACAGGAACATATATCTTCATGTCTGAGTATATGACGCTATACTAGAAAAAGAGAAGCTACCAGCATCACAGTATGAGACTCTGATAACATTAATTCTCAAGCAGGACAGACAGGCTCAGGAACGCGCTAGTTACAGGCCAATATCCTTACTTAATGCGGACTACAAGATATTTACAAAGATATTGTGTATCCACCCTAATAGGACAAGATCAAGTAGGCTTTATGCCTATGAGAATGGGGGCAGACAATGTGCGCAAGGCAATGGATATAATGCCTTGGATAAATAAGAGACAACAAGAGGGTCTAGTGGTCTCTATGGATGCGGAGAAGGCATACGATAGGGCGGAAATCAGTTTTCTAATGGAGACACTAAAAGTAATGGGATTTAGAGGTAACTTTGCAAAATGGGTAGAAGTGATATATAAGCGCCCGAGGTCCAGAATACCTATAAATGGCCAACTGACACAGATGTTTGACCTGGAGAGGGGCATGAGGCAGGGGTGCCCACTATCCCCATCATTGTCCGCAATATTTCTGGAGCCACTGGCCATTGCCATAAGGGAAAGGAAAGATATCAGCGGGATAGTTATAGGCGACTCAGAACATAAATTGGGTCTATATGCAGATGACATCCTTGTGTTCCTGGATAAACCAGAAATATCTGCCCCGAAACGGATTCAGCTGATCCAGGAGTACAGTGAAATATCAGGATATAAAATTAATCTGAATAAATCTGCAGCCATTATCTATGCCCAAAATGGGGAGCGCATGCAAGCTATTGCTAATAAGGTCCCTTTCAAAATAGAAAAGGAAAAATTGAAATATTTAGGAATATATTTAACAAAGAATCCACAAGCATTGTACAGAGTGAATTTTGCAAATAAAAAAGAGCATATACAAGCGATGTTAGACAAATGGAACAGCATAATATGCTCTTGGATGGGTAGAGTGAATATTAGCCGGATGATCGTAATTCCTAAGGTGTTATACAAGCTGTTTGTACTCCCAGTCTATTTACTAAGTAATTTTTTTTCTGAAATTGAGAGGGTGTTCTCAAAGTGGATTTGGAGAAATAAGAGGCCACAAATAAGAAATTACCAGCTTAAAGTGGTCAAAGAAAAGGGTGGAATTAATTTCCCAGATGTCAAATTGTACTATTAGGCGGCTAGTCTGAGGACAATAAGCTATTGGAGCCAGGCCTGGGAGCACACACAATGGGTGCACATAGAGAAAAGCCAGTTGGAAAATCCTATGATACATGTGGATATATTTGGAGACATAACAAAGAACAAAAAAGCACTGAGGGAGCATCCATTTGGATGGGTACATTTGGAAAAGAGCATGGAACATTTGGAAAAGAGCAAAAGAGGAAATGGGCATTCATAATAAAATGTCACTGGTCTATCCTGTAGCAAATCCGGAAATTGAAAATATAGTTGCGGCCCTGCTGGTCCGTCAAAAAATGAAAGAAAAAGGAGTAAGATATGTTAAAGACTTTTTTTTGTACGTGAGGAGTTTATTTCCAAAGAAAGTTTGGAAAAGTTATTGGAGATAAAAATTAATTTTCTGCACTTCCAACAATTGTTTAGTTTGTATGAGAACAGTAAAGAGAAAGTGAAGGGATATGGAAGAGAGCCCCAGACGCTAGAAATAATCTTAATACAGTGGACAACGAATAAGGGGGTTGTTGTCTCGGATATACAGAGAACTGAAAAACATGTGGTATAAACCAATGGAAAAAGATTATGTGGACAAATGGGGGACAGACCTAAATAGGCAATTTACAGAGCTAGAAAAATTGTAAGTATATAAGCATATACATAAATGCGCCATATCGCTGGCAATTGTGGAAACTCACTTGAAAGTGGCAATGAGATGCTATATAACACCAACTACAAAAGCAAAATGGTTAGACAGAGAAACTGAGTTATGCTGGCGTAAGTGCGGAGGGGTGGGAACGTTGTTCCACTGTTTATGGTCATGTAGCAAGCTACACACGTTGTGGAGCAAAGTATGGGAAGTCATACTGGCCTGATATTACCAGTAGATCCCACCATCGCTTTATTGGGGATATACCCCAAAATCCCACTGTTAAACCAGCACAGGCAGACCTGTGTGCATATGGTCTTAGCAGCAATTAATGTGATAGCCCAGAAGTGGAAAGGGCCGGAACCACCAACAGTGGGGGAATGGTACAAGAGGTTATGGTATATAAATATAATTGGAGAAAACGGTGGCGGAGGTGAATGACAAATTGGGGGACTTTTTTATAGACTGGGTAGCATGTTTTGAATACCTGAAACAAAATATATGTATGTCGGAACCTGAAGAGGTTATATGTATAACTGAACTGTAGAGTGTGCGACGGAGGGGGATTTGGGGGGGAGGGGAGGAAGGGGGGGTAAAACGGGAGGATAATGACAAGAAAGGGAAGCCTAGAAGTGGAGAAGGCAGTAGAAAGAGGGAGTGGGATAGGGATGGAGGGTGAGGGTAAGGGTAATTTGAAATGCAGGGAAAAGGTAACGATGTGTTAAACTGCATTAATTGTACACAGCAAAATGTTATATGGTCGAATGAGACGTATATGCATATCTTTTCTGTACAAAACCCAATAAAATAAGTTGAAAAACAGGGGGGAAAAAAAGATATGGTTGCCCCAGATTTACACACCTCTCCCCCTCTTTTCAAGCTCGTCTCACCAACTGTCTCTCCGATATCTCCGCCTGGATGTCTCAACGCCAACTCAAACTGAACATGGCAAAAACTGAATTCCTGATCTTCTCTCCCAATCCTTCCTCTTCCCTGTCAATTACTATTGACAGAGTCTCCATCCCGTGTCCCCCAAGCCTGCAGCCTGGGCTTCATTTTCAATTCGCACCTTACCTTCAAACCCTATATCGACTCCGTTGCCAAATCCTGTCGCTTCTCCCTCCACAACATTGCCAAGATCCACCCTTTTCTGTCTGTCTCCTCTGCCAAAACTCTCATCCACGCCCTAGACATCTCACGCCTCGACTATTGTAACCTCCTCCTCGCTAGCCTTCCCCACTCTCACCTTTCTTCCCTTATCTCTGTTCAAAACTCTGCTGCCAGGATCATCCACCTAGTCGATCGCTTTGACCACATGCAGTCTCTCCTCTCCCCACTGGCTCCCTCTTCCTTCTGCACAAGCTCTTTGTATTCACCTACAAAGCCCTTCACAACCTCGCTCCCCTCTACCTCTCTGCCCTGATCTCCCTCCGAACCCCTGCTCGAGCACTCCACTCCTCCTCCATCCTCCCTCACCCTCCCACACCTCCCCTGCTCACCCAACCGCCTTCATCCCTTCTTCCTTGCGGCCCCGCACGCCTGGAACTCCCTCCCTGCCCTCATCTGCCTGGCTCCCACCTGCCACACTTTCAAGTCCCTCCTCAAAACCCACCTCTTCTGCTCCACCCTTCCTAACTCCTGCTAACCATTCCCATCCAGGATTATCCCCCACCTGCTATCTGTAAACTCCCAACTTACTGCAACCAAGCCAAGAACGTGTACCTGAGCTTTCGCATCCTCATGAATGTTGCATCCCTTGTCTCTCACTCTGTTTCCCCCTCCCTGTCTTTAGATTGTAAGCCCTCAAGCAGGGCCTATGTCTATCTTATTCTTTGTAAAGTGCCAGGTACATTGCTGGCACTATATAAATGCTAATAATAATAATATATTTTAATTTTATAACCCTTCCCGGGTAATTCCCATATTCTGTTCCACTTTTTAACCACTTCTTCACATTGTGCTGATGTTTGCAGTGAATTATCTGCAATAACTCCAATATCCTCTTCCTATATGGTAACAATTTAGACCCCAACTATGGCTAGGTGTATGCATAACAAAACTTCTGCACGCACACACCCGGTAATACTTTAAACTTACCAACACTGAATTTCACCTGCCATTTTATTGTTCAGTCACTCAGTTTTGCAAGATCTTTCTTTAGATTGTAAGCTCTCGGGCAGGGACCATGTCTATCTTGTTTTCTGTAAAGCGCCAGGTACATTGCTAGTGCTATACAAATGCTTATAATAAAATAATAATAATAATAATAATAATAATAACAACTCTTCACAGTCTGTACTGGACTTTACAATCATGAATACTTTTGTATCATCTGCAAGCTTTGCCACCTCACTCCTCACCCCTTTTCCCAGATCATTAACGACTGTATTAAACAAATTTGCTCGGTTGTGAATTAACCATTTATGTCTGTACTTTGTGTCCTACTTTTCAACCACTTAATGAGGCTGAAAGGACCTTCTCCATTCCTTGACTAGTTTTCTTAAGAGCCTCTAGTGAGGGATCTTGCTAAAGGCTTTCTGAAAATCAAGATACACTAAGTCAACTGGATCACTTATTCAGATGCTTATTAACATCCTCAAAGAATTTTAATATACTGGCAAATCATACTTTTCAAGCACTATTTTGGCGTTTCCTCATTATATCACATTTGGGTTGACTCAACAGTGTCTAGTTCCCAGTCAGCTGTCCAGTCCTCTGTACAGAACCTGATTTTACTGGGAAGTTGCAGGTAGCAGTTCCACAATTTCATATTTGAGTACTTTCATAACTCTTAAGTGAATATCATATAGTCCTGGTTAGGTTACTTATTACAGTTTAGTTCATCAATTTGCTCTAAAACTTCTATTTCCACATCAATTTACAATAGTTCTGTAGATTTATCATCTTAATAAAATAGCTCCGGTGCAGTTATCTCCTCAACATCCTATGAAGAATAATGCAAAGAAGCCATTTAGCGATTCTGCAATTACATTATGTTCCTCAAGTGTTTTTACACCCCTGATCATCTAATGGCTCAACTAATTATTGGGTAGACTTCCTGCTTCTGGTGTACATAAATAATTATCAGATTTTGAAACTTGAGATTTTGCTCCTCAAACTACTTCTTGGCTGCCTTAATATAGATGGACATTTTATTTGCCAGAGTTTGTACTCCTTTCCATTTTCTTCCTTTGGACAATTTCTGGTTGTTTTTTAAAAAAAATGTCTTTCTGGCTCCAAAAGCCTCCTATACTTTACTGCTTAGCCATGCTGGCATTCATTTGATTCTCTTGGTTTTTATTATACCTTTAATACAGGGTTTATTACAGTACTTTTAATGCCTCCTGCAGGCATTTGAATTTTGTAATTTACTAGCATCCTCATTTTTAATAGTTCCCCTTTGATAATATGGAGGATTTGAGGGTATTTCCTTTCCTTCAAGGTTGCTGATTTAATTACATTGCCTATTACCAAACAGCTCAACAATGTTTACCCTTTAAGCCAAACCCTCATCTTCCACTCAAAACTACTTAATACAAAAGAAAATCATTTTAAGCATGACCTTTCAGTTATTTGCTAGCTTGTTTTCCCAGATAATTTCATGCAAACAAATTCTTTGTTTAGCTCACTTTTCACAAATCAAGCAAAGTTGAAATCCTGTTATATATCAGTTCTTGTATCAAAGACTGACCCAATGAACTAAAACTCTGCATTTTAAACAGGAAAGCGACAGACGTACTTAAGGAAGAATCTCTCACCTAGAGATACATAGTGCACCCATTCTCTCCCTTCATATACTTAAGTCTGTCTGGACAGGTTTTTACTCCAATATCACTGAAATCAGACTCATTCCCCATTTTTTCACTTTATCTTGCCTACAGGATCATCACTCTGAAGAAAGGTAAGGGCAGTATGTGTCAAAGATGACAGCTCATTCTTTATGGACAGAGCATTAACTAAATCCCCTAATTAAAATTGCCAAAGCATTTCCATCCTTAACATGCTCTCTTCGGTTGCTCATAACATCTTCAGAATATTACCTACCAAGAAAAAAAAAATTCTAGGTGTGGTATTTGCTGCAAAATACTGCATATACAACAAGTAAAATTTGAGGGGGGGAGGGGATATTTTGAAAAGTCACACATTAGCAGCACCAACAGGTGGTACTAAGAGAAAAAGACAGCAATAAATAGTTTACAGAGTTGTTGTGAAGATTGGTTTGGCCTTGGAAGAGATTCTAATCCTTTTGAAAGACTTTGTTCTGTGCATTCAAAGGAAATTATGACAACAGTATTTAAGAATTGAACCAAAGGCAGTTGTACTACTCAAGCAAGCAATACAGGTTGTGTTGCAGATGGATGATAAGTTAGCTACCTACGAAAAAACAACAAAAGCTAGTTGTGAACAGAGCTCTTTCCGAGTTTCTTTAGCAATATATAAGACAAGCTAATTGAGAAATAAGAGAGAAAAGCCTATCTGCCCAGGGCAAGCACCACCAACAGAAGAATCTTTTCTGAAATGGTCATTAATATATTGTAGCTGAGGAAACAGAAGAAAGTCGCTGCATTCATATTCAAAATACTAATTTAATATATGGCCTAATTTCAAGAAGGAGATGATGCCTTGATTGTAAATTTTTCTTTTATAAAAATAAAGGGACTGGCAAATTTAATTCTGACCGCATTCCATGTCACTTCCAGATCTAACAAATGCCATCAAAAGGCTCGTTCAAATAAGCAGTTTTGAGAGTGGTAAAATACTTCCTACCTCACTTTAACCTCTCCCTTGTACCTATGAGCAGGAGGGTTAACACAAGGTTAAAGGGGAAGTATTTGCCTCAGCAAAGAAGCAAGGATAAAGCAAAGATAAAAGTTCCAACTCCAGGAAAGGTGGCTGTCTACACAGGAGGAGAATATATCTTCACACACCTTTCCCAGAAGCCATCAGTTCTTCCTGCGTTTGAGTTCCTCTCATAGCATCTCTAACTCACTGACTGCTTGTTATTCCAACTACCCCCACTGGCAGTTCCCAGCAAGTTCACAAACAGGGAGACCAGGAGAAAGGAAGAGCTATTCCATCTTCCCGTTTGTGGGAACAGAAGTGGAAGGAGACAGGGTGTTTCAGACTTGATGGTGGTACGGTTTAATCCACTTCTGCGCGTGCCACCGTCACGCCTAACGGCACTTACCAGGCAGCCTGGGCCATTACCCAGTCAGTTGTTGCTTTAGTCCAGGTTGTGAGTTGGGACCATCCCCAACTCACAGCCCGGGCTAAGTGCCACTACCGACTGGGTAAGGACTGCCCGACTAGGGGTAAAGCGAGCCGTCATAGACGATGGCCCGCTGTGCTTACCTCGGTCCAGAGTGGCGGCTCTTCCAGGCAGCCATCATGACTGTCCATCAGGGGAGGGCCTCTCCATGTAGAACGGGGACAGGGACGTGTGGATGCATGTACAGCCGCCATAATGTACATTTGGCAGCTGGGCTGAGTCCCGGCTCACTCTGAAATCCAGAAAGGTCCGTGGACTTGGCAGGACCCGACATCTGAAAACACCCATAGTTACCTCAGAGTAACTCCTCCAGATTAACTCCTCCACAAGAACAAACTCAGAGAGACTAGCTGAATTAAAAAAAGTTTAATTGCCCAAATACATTGATTTTAGCTAATGTGAAGTGCATTCTAACTTTTCTACTCTCACAACTGTCTCTTGCTTACAGATCCTCGGTGTGCAATCCTGGATACAGGTGGGTGTTTTCTAGCGGTTTTCCCACTTTTGCATACCCACTTCAATCATCTGGTATTTGTTATGCTGTCTATTCACATGTCTAAAACCCAAGATTTAGTTATTTAAAGTTTATAAAAGCATCACACACAAGACAATAATAGATTGTTGTCTATTGTCTCCTCAACTGAGACTGCTGTTGCCAAAATCACCAATTACCTTCTCTCAGCTAAGAGACTCTGCTCCATTCTTGTCCGCCTCGATCTCTCTGCCACTTATTTTCGTATATACCATCGACCATGGCCGCCTCCTGGATTCACTATGTTCCCTTGGTTTCTGGGACTCTGTTTTCAACTGGCTCGCTTCATTTCGTTCAAACCGCTCCTCCTTCAACGTTTCGCTTGCTGGTACCACCTCTAGGTCACTTCCCCAAGGCTCTGTCCTGGGTCCTCTTCCCCCTTTACACTCTTATCTCATGGATTCCAGTATCACCTGTGTATGCTGATGACACACAATGTTCTCTCTCCACTCCTGCATTCTCCCCCTCCAGTCTCATATTGCTGACTGTCTCGCTGACATCTCTACCTCGATCTCTCACCACCAACTCAAGCTTAATATGGCCAAAACCAAACTCCTCATCTTCCCCCCAAAACGTTCCTCTCCTACTTCCCTCTCAATTTCCATTGAGGGAGTCACCATCCAGCCAGTCTCTCAGGCGCATAGCCTGGGATTCCTCTTTGACTCCTCCCTCTCCTTTTTGCCTCAGATCCAGGCTGTTGCTAAATCCCGTCACTTTGCTTTCGCTCTGTATAATATTGCTGAAGTCTGAACCTGCCTTACCATTTCCACTGCAAAAACTCTAGTCATCTCTCACCTTGACTACTGCAACTTCCTCCTTACTGGCCTCTCCTGCTCAGATCTCACCTCCCTCATCTTCTTTCAACGCTCTGCTGCCAAAGTCATCCACCTTGCCTGTCACTTTGACCACCTTCATCCCCTCCTCTCTGCCTTACACTGGCTCCCTCCATGTGAACGTATTCAGTACAAGCTCCTGCTCTTCACCTTCAGGCTGTTCACTCACAGCCTTGCTCCCCCATCTCTCTCCGCTCTTGTATCCCGCCACACTCCTGCCTGGGAGCTTCGTTCCTCCTCTTCCCCCACCCTCGCCTGTGCACTACTTGCTTGCTCCTCTAAACGTCTTCACCCCTTCTCTCTTGCTGCCCCTCATGCCTGGAACTCCCTCCCTGGATACATTCACTCTGCTCCCTCCCAACTTTCAAATCACTCCTGAAAACCTACCTCTTCTGTCAGGCCTTCCCTAGTCTGTCATGAGTGAAACTTCATCCTCTTCCCCCTACTCAGAATCTAGTAACCAAGTGAAGCACATGCACCTGCAATTTTCCAGCCTCATGAATGTACGTGTCTCTCCTGATGCTCACCTCTCCCTTGTCTCTTAGATTGTAAGCCCCCTGGGGATAGGGACAGGTCTATAACTATTGATTTTACAGCACCAGGTACACGGTTGGAGCTATAATAATAATAAATCAAAATGTGCCTTTCACCACCCGAGTTTCTAAAGCTCCAATCCACAAAGGACTGCACCAGCATAAGCCCCACTAATGTGAATGGCATTCGATTCACTGCAACACTTTGAGGATCAGAGCTTAAATCTCTCCAGACATAAACATAAGCAGAAAGCAACAGCATTTTAGGCGAACTACACTATAACAGAGGTCGAGGAAAATCCACAACTTTTTGGTCAAGCATGTCATAATTGTGGACCATTGCTAGATCACTATGAATGGAGCAGTAATTAAACTCTTATCCACTCTCTCTCAGTATGTGGTTTTCCAAGATTTCAAATCTGAAAATTTTCAGATGAATTTTCCAATGCCCTAAATCGATTGGGAATTGTCCATGGAACATTTTCCACCCTACATCACTGAGAAGGATTGATATCACCAATTTACTTTTGTTGTATCGATCTGTTTATTTTACCCTAAATAGTAAGTTGCTTCCAACAAAAAGCTAAGTATATTGCTGTGAAGTGTCTGCATTAGAGCATGATGCTTGGTCATAAGACAGGCGAACTTAGGTTACGCTGAACATTAATGCCTTAATTATTATTTCTATTTTAGAGCCTATGCATGAAAGGAAACATTTTTGCAATTTTAAGGTTGCTCTAATTTCCCAATATATGGAAAGTATTTATCCTGACCAGAGACAAGTGAAGTTATACATTAGAAAAAGACCACAATTTCAGCTTGGATGAAGAGGTTTGCCTCCACTGTGGTAGTTTTACTGTAGTGAAAGGAGATTGTTCCTATCTTTTTGATCCAAGATTCGGCTGGCTCCCACTCGCCTGCTGTTTCGGCGTATATGTAAGACCTGGCCGTTCTATCAGGCTTTTGGCGAGGGGTTGGGGTGGGGCGGGGATGGGGGCTTTCCCCACATATTGTATTTTAAATTGTTTTAAAATTTTATATTGTTTTAAATGAGTGTTTTTCGTCGCCCCGGGCTGCCCTGTGGGCAGGATATAAATTTTAAATAAATAAATAAAATAAAATAAATAAAGAAGCCTCAAGGACAAAGCTATCTTGAGAAATTATGAAGGTAAAATATGTAAAGATAGTCAACATGGTTGGAATTTTTCAACAAAATTTCATTCTCCCTTCCCTGATGAAAAATGCTGTTCTGGATTTTATTTTATTTTTAAAGCCAAAAAACTTCTTTCCACTTTAAAAACTTGTCCGTCAACCTAAACAAAAAACAATGTTTTACATCTGAG
Source organism: Sphenodon punctatus (assembly GCA_003113815.1). Taxonomy (NCBI): domain Eukaryota; kingdom Metazoa; phylum Chordata; class Lepidosauria; order Sphenodontia; family Sphenodontidae; genus Sphenodon; species Sphenodon punctatus. The sequence continues at coordinate 1,065,270 of QEPC01012495.1, read as the reverse complement.
CACATGCCAAACATAATGAGGTGGTTCCGGCTCTTAAGCTAACTACATTTCCCACACTATATGATGCTGTATGCATGACTAATTCATCCCTCTGTAAACAACCTAAATGAAGTTTTAGAATGTTTATTTGATCAAAAATTCCCAAACTGAAGTTTAGTCAAAATTTGGGAAGAAAAGGTTTTGAGATTTTCTGCAAGACAGAAATTCTGTTTCCTAATCAGCTTCTCAGACAGATTTGACTCAATGCCTCCTCTTTGATCTGAAACCATACTCAGGCCAAGAGTAAAGCTAGAAGACTATGCATTTATGTTAATTTGCTCTCTCCTTTCTCTTGTTCAAATAGGCACCATAAACCAAATGCCTTAGCAAATAGATATTGGAGCTATCCAAGGTGAAGTGTGGGTTTACTCTCTAAAGATTAACAGTGAAAACGTATTCTAACATATCTGTCTCTAAAGCTGAACAGACAGGCAGAGATAAAGTAATAGCTGCACAAATCCACATGTCCCAAGGGAACTACAGGATGCAAAGAAAAAGCACCAGATTGAATTGGGGATACAAACGAACAGTCCCAAAGCACCTTAGCTGAGCACGAGACCAACATACATGGGGCACAGAAAAAGAGAGGCAGGTGAAGACTGTCACAGCCTCAGTCAGGAAAGACTCCTTATACCCATAAGCAAGCAGCAGATGCTCCTTTATTTTTAAATTGCTTGTACAGCATTATCCTGCTTATCATATTCAAGCATTCTTTTTCTACTCTTTTAATGTTCATCAGATGTTGTTCTGGGCTCTTGCTCTTAAATAGTTAGATCTTTTCTTTATAGAAGTAAGCACTATTATACAAAGTGGGGTCTAGACTTTATTTACTTCCCTACATTTGGCCATGTTTCTTCTCATTGTACCTTCATGAATGGCAAACACGGATCCTTCAGGACTATAAACACAAGACAAATGTTCACTACAAATGTAACAGCTGTGTTAGTTTCCTTGCTTTGACTGTTACTTGATAGCAGTGCCCTTTTTTAACAGGAAAAAAAGCTTAGAGGAGATAATTAAGAATCTCACATTAATTGTGTTGTCCCGTTATTATTTTCTCAGAAATAGGTTGGTTGCCACATGTAACTGCAACGTAATGCAGAAGTGATACTGCATTCTTGTATGACATTGAGAAATCGACTAATACTTTGCTTCTTTGCCCTTCCCCGTATGGTTTTGCACTGTCTGCACATAGTTCAGGATGCTGTGCCCAGGGTACTTAATCCAATACTTCTCCAAATTTACAGTCATTTCACAGCAATTTCCTGTTAAGCAACGCTGGCTGCAAAATAGCTCTGTCGACCTACAAAACATCAAGGCCTTCTGCTTAACTTCACCTAAACAGTCTGTTTTCTTTCTATCGAAGAATACTGGATTGGTTACTCCTAATACAGTGCTTTCAAAAGTCCTAAAGCGTTAGTATCTTTCATCACGTATCTCAGCACTGGCACTCAGCCAGTTCAAATAAATTTTTATTTTCCCCCCCAAAAATTCTTTAATCAAATCTCATCTCGATTCCACCCCCAACAATTTAGAACAGGTGGTACCTGGAAAGATTGCTTTTTAAACGTTAAGTGTAGCTTAGGACGTATAGGTATACGTTTCTCTCACATCTGATTAGTAACTTCAGTTCGAAAGGGAAAGCTCACAGAATGTGCCAGTCTCCTTTATCTTATTTTTACCTCAAGTGGTCTGCTTTTTATTGACACCTTCTATTATTGAAACTGAAATGCAATTTACATTGCACCATTCCCTGGTCCAATTTCTCACACTGGAGAACAAAAAAACAAAATGAGTTCATTTTGTTTTATACTTCTGGTCTGTTTCACTTTCTGGCTTTGCAACATGATATTGCTGTTATTTTAGGATTGCAATGACTACAGAAAAAAATATTAAATTGGCAAAAATTAAAATGGAACAATTTCTATTTGATTTCCAAGTGTCTCCTCCACTCCATCCCCCCCCCCCCCGCCAAGTAGTTGGAATCAGTCTGTTCCAATTACCTGGCTCTTATCCTTTCAATTATCAAAAGCTGATCCAAGATACCTAGAACAGGGGATCTTGGAGAAATGCAAAAAGCACTCTTATTTTTTTGCAATGGATATATCTAAAACTAAATATGCAGATTTACAGAATAGTCACTCTGGGAGAAAAAAAAGATCAAAATACATAAACGGACAAACAGCACGTGTATGAAAATGTAAAGCCTGGTACTCGTATTATCCTGCTTGCATTAAACATAAAACTGATGATCCATAATTTCTAATAAGTTTTGTAATCAAGGCATGCCGAGGGCCAAGTTCTTGTTATGAAGAGTTACAAGGCTTGAAAATGGAGAGGCTTATGAGGGAGACAGTGACACATCCTTAACTCCTGCGGCATGGTTGGTACTCCCTGCAATTTACAAATCCAGTCAAACAAAGAAATGGAATAAGGACTGTCCCAAGCTCTTCTAGCATCATTTAAGTAGTTTAAAAACGGGGGATGCATCTACCCTGCAGAATAAAGAAATATTTAACCAGAGATGGGGAAAGGCCACTCCTCTCTACCCTACAAACTCTCTCTCGGGTCTCCTCCCTGGGCGGTGCCAGGGCCAAATTGCAGGAAAGGCAGGAAAGAAGGGACAATGCAACAGCAACAAAAAAGCAGATCCCAATCTCTGCAGACACAGGCAGGATTCCTTCCTCCCAGCATCCCCCTCAGCAAGAGGCATCCTCGGCTCCGCAGCCCAGTGCAATTCACCGGGGATTGAGCGCGCACACGCACTGAAGGGATGCGCTCCTGTCACTAGGGACCAACCCGGACAGAGGGGACCCAGCCCAGGCTTTTGTTCTGCTCGGGGAGCTGCAGTAGGTGGCTATCAAGGCAAATCCTCCCCGCCCGTTCTCCACGCCGCCAAGCCCCCTGCCCGGCTCCCCACACGCCCCATACTCACCGCCCGGGTGCTGTTGGCTGGCGGGGGCGACGCACGCCCGGCTGGCTGAGGCGGGGGCCGCGCACCCCGCCAGACTAGGGAAAGCGAAGACCCGGGAGCTCGGCCACCCGCAATCCCGGATGCGGCCTCCCCTGCTGCTGTGGCTGGAAACAGCGCTGACAGCTGCGGGGCTGGAGCAGGAGCAGCAACCCCTTTCCCGGCTCCAGCCTGTACAATCGCTCCGCCCCACCCCCCTCCACCGAAAATGGCGGCCCCTCCCGGCCCACAGTGCTCCGCGCGCCCAAACCTATGATGTCACCCCTGTCAGGCCGCTGGGGAGGCGGGTGAAGGGAGCAGGAGCGACACGAGGCCTTGGCTGGGCGCGTGCGCCGGGTGGGGCGCAAGGGGGGTCCTCCGCCTGCACAACGCGCTGTGTGTCACCATGGCAACGCGCTGCCTAGTCTTCCTGCCCCGGGGGTGCGAGAAGAGTGGGGTCCCGTCTGAATGCATTCTGTTCCTCCCCACCCTGGGTAAGACTGCCACCACCTCTGGGACCCAGACTTTCCAAGGAAGACCCAATTTCTCTGGGTCAGCCATGGCTGGAGAATCAGGAATGCTGCAGGAGGCAGGCCACAGGGACATGCCTGTCCCCTTTCCAACAAGGCCCTGGCCCTATAGAGCACTGGTGTCACAACACTCCCCAAGGGTAGGGTTACAGCAGGAAAGGATCTAGACCATTCCCTTTTCTTCCCCGGGTTCCCCCATCCTGAGCACACCCTTTAAACAGCCCTACTCCAAATCCTATCGGGCCCTCAGAGCTTGTACTAATTCTCAGAGTGGCCCATGCAAGCGAGAAGGCTTTCTATCAGGGCTGGGTTGCCGGGAGCGCATTCTTGGAGGAGGGGAGCACATAGTCATGGCCATCGTGGCAACCATGGACTTGTCTCAGGTAGTCATCGGCCCAGCACATGATGGGGGACATACCCTGGACCTGATTTTCTGTACTGGCCTTGAGGCGGGTGATCTGTTGGTGGGGGAGGTGTCAACGGTGCCCTTGTTATGGACGGATCGTTACTGCCTACGGGCCTGTTTCCCAGCGCATGCCTGCCCCCGGAGGGGTGTGGAACCAGTTTGGTTGGTTCGCCCCTGGAGATGGATGGAACTGGAAAGGTTCCAGAATGCTCTGGGGGAATTACCATCTGATCTTGATGACCGGATGCTTGATGACCTCGTTGCTCTTTGGAACACCTTGCTGACTCAGACCATCGACCGGACAGCTCCTGGGAATCCGCTCCCTGTGCGCTGGCACTGCAGGCTTCCTTCGTTTACTGAGGATCTGCAGTTGCTGAAGTAAGAAGGGCAGAGGTTAGAGCGACAGTGGCTCCATTCTCATGCTGAAGCCAGTTTACGAGCCTGTGCCATGGCTGTGCGGGCATCAAAAAAGGAGATCTTTACTACCCTCATAGCATCAGCGAAGTTTCATCCAGCGGAGCTTTTCCAGGTGGTGAGGGGGCTGGTCGATCCGGCCTCCCTCCCCCTGGAACTGGAGTTTTCCAGTGTCCGCTGTGACATGTTTGTTGATTACTTTGCGAATAAAATCACTTGTATTCACCACAACTTTGACAGTGCACTTATTACATTAGGAGAATCAGAGATTATGGAAGCCTTGTCTTGTCCAGTTTTGTGGGATCAGTTTCAGTGGGTGTTGCCTGCTGATACGGAGAATTAATTATTATTATTATTATAAACATTTATATAGCGCCAGTCATGTACTTGGCGCCGTACAGAACATAGAAATGGACACAGTCCCTGCCATTGGCTTACAATCTAAAAGACAAGGAGGGGGAGACAGGGAGAGGGGACAGTGGGAGAGACAGGGGAGAAGACAAACAAACATTCAGGCGGATGCGAAGTCTCAGGTGCGTGTGCTTGGCTTGGTTACAATCAGGTTGGTTGCAGCAGTTTGCAGAGGAGGGCAGACAGTAAGTATATGGGGAA
>QEPC01012495.1:1024622-1040274 GCA_003113815.1 Sphenodon punctatus | reverse complement strand
TCCCCCAAGCCCGTAGCTTAGGCTTCATCTTTGACTCACCCCTTTCTTTTAAACCCTACATCGACTCTGTTGCCAAATCCTGTCGCTTCTCCCTCCATAACATTGCTAAGATTCGCCCTTTTCTCTCTGTCTCCTCTGCCAAAACCCTTGTTCATGCCCTGGTCATCTCTTGCCTCGATTACTGTAACCTCCTTCTCACTGGCCTCCCCTGCTCTCACCTTTCTCCGTCCAAAACTCTGCTGCCAGGGTCATCCACCTCGCCCGTCGCTTTGACCACGTGCAGCCCTTCCTCTCCTCTCTTCACTGGCTTCCCCTTCCTGAACAAATCCCGCACAAGCTCCTAGTCTTCACCTATAAAGCTCTTCACAATCTTGCTCCCCCCTTACCTTTCTGCGCTAATTTCTCTCTGTACTCCAGTCTGTGAACTCCGCTTCTCCTCTGTCCCCTCTCTTGCCCTCCCATGCCTCCTCTGCTCCCCTAACCGCCTTCGTCCCTTCTCCCTAGCTTCCCCCCACTCCTGGAACTCCCTCCCTGCCCACATCCGCCTCGTCCCCTCCCTTCGTACCTTCAAATCCCTCCTCAAGACCCACCTGTTCCGCTCAGCCCACCCCGACTTCTTGCTCCCCTCACCCCTCCATCCAGTACAATCGGTTATCTGAGGTCTGTGTACTCATATCCTCACATGGACCAACTAGTCATCATTTTTGATGTAACCAAGCCAAGCACGTGCACCTGGGACCTCGCATCCTCATGGATGTAACGAAGCCAAGCACGTGCACCTGGGACCTCGCATCCTCATGAATGTTACACTCCTTGTCTCTCCCTCTGTTCCCCTTCCTTCGTCTCCCCCTCCCCAGCTCTCAGAGTGTAAGCCCTAGGGCAGGGACTGTGTCTATTCAATTACATTGTAAAGCGCCAGATACATTGCTGGTGCTATATAATAATAATAATTAATATAATTAATAATAATGCAAGTGTCCTGAATGGAAATCAGTGTCTGGAGGTCTGTAAATGAGCAAGCTTACCCAGGCCCTGGTAAGTCTCTTTCCTATGCAGGTCTCCAAAGGTAGCCTCTGCGCTGCCATGTTCTGGACTCCTGATGCTGCCTTTCTCTCCTTTTATACTTGTTCCATAGCTCCCAGGCAACACCGCCACTAATCTAGTCTCGAGTTCCCCAACTTCGGAACTCAGGCCGCCCTCCGAGGATCCCAGCTCCTCTCCAAGCCACTTCCCCTCCGGCTGCCACCTCTAGTCATTTTCAGTCTGTTCTGCAGCCGAGCTGCTACCCTCCTGCTCTCGCTGGTTGTCTGCGTTCAGTCTCCAGCAGCCCTTCTTGCCCTCCAGCCGACCCGCAGGAGCTCCACGCCTCTCTGCACCTTTGCCTCTGATCTCACACAGGCCACCCTGATGAGGTTAGGTGGCCCCTCTTAAAGGTCATGCCAGCTGCCTGGCTCCCACTCTTAAAGTGGCGGGTTTTTTACCTGACACTCCCATAGGCCAAAATGGAAGTGTCGGGTAAAAAATGACCAAAGGTGGCAACCCTACTTGGGCAGGCCTTAAACTAAACAAACAAGAGGACACACTCCAGCATTTTATGGAGAGAAATAAGTATACTTCATGCCACCCCTAACTTGCATGACTCAAAATTTGTAATAGCCTACTGACTAACTTTGGGGCTGAGATGGGGAAAAAATGATGTCTGTACAAGAGGTTCTGTGTATATGGCTAAAGGTGGAAGGAACTGAGCTGGAGAAGGAATCGCAGAATAGAGGGGGGGAGGTGTGTAGGCAGGTGAGGAATCTAGAAGAAATGGGCTTTAGAGGTTTGGCAGGTGGGAGACTGGTATTTGGCACAGGGGATTAGGAAGGATTTGCTTAGGGATAGAGAAGAAGGGAAGGAGTGAGTGGAGAGCATCTGCTGGATGCTATCAAACTTTCTGCTAAAGCACAGAATTCTAATACTATGGCCTTAAAAAGAGACTCAGTCAGTGCATTCAGATGGCTTCTTAAACCTTTCAGTGTGTTGGTTGTGCATGGACAATAGCACTCCTATGCAATAGCTGGGAGCTGGAAAGACAGTTCTGGGTAACAAATGCAAATACCCAAATTAAGCATCCTGTTCTGCTTTAAGAAAGTAGCAAAAACCAAGTACTGTAGTGATCTGCATAGATTTTAAAACACTGTCTTTTTGTTCCAGTCAATTACTGGATGCATGCTAAGATTGGGAGGGGGGAGGGGGGACAGCTCTTTTCATTTCCAAGGCTTTCTACAGCTATTTGGAAACTTTAACAAATTCTTACAGCTTCAATGAATTTAAGGAAGTAGAAAGAGGACTGGCTTTCTCTGTGTGTGTGTGTATTTTTAACCATTTACTCCCTTGATGACCTCTCTAGTAATCGTCTCCCTAGTATGATTAGATACAAGTATTGTCAGATTCATTTTCTGAACAGAAATTTTCTGGTGATCTAAAAGCCATCTGTCTTCCCGCTCCCCAAATTCTTATCACAGTGGAACCAGCTTAGCTCTGCATATATGTAGCGAAATTTAATAAGTGTACACAAAAGGGTTGCATGTAATTTTAATTTCACGTTTCTCAACTCACAAGTGTTATCTGCAAATTTACTGTGGTCCCAGCATAGCCCTCACTGCATGGAGTATTAAATCCTTGTAAAGCTGGCAGGAAATAGTGATCGATAGTTGTTGGCATGTAAAGAATTGCCATCTTTTGGCCTGATCAAGCAAAAAATAAGTATTGAACAGGCTGCTGAATCTAGCCTCTAGGGAACTTGTGCTAGAGGGCACTTAGAAATGGCTGCTGCAGCTCCCTGTTAGTGAAGTTGCTTCAGTATACAGAGCAAACTCGAGGGACTTTAGCATGTGCAAAGACTGGGCTAAGTTTGAACAGAGCATTGAGGGAACAGAAAATGCTGTCTAAATGGAAGGTTTATTTAAGTCCCACCAATGTCATTTTCTAACTTGCTAGGCCACGCATCCCTATGTGCATGCGACTTATGGCCATGAATATGAATTCTCCTGTGAATAAAAAACCGTGGGCCCCAAAGAGCCCCTTGGATTTTTCTGGATTTGTTGGTATTCCAAGTTAAACACAGGTTTTGGTAGCGAATTCCTTGACTGGCATGATGCTATTTCCCCACAGACGCACCCTTGTGTAGGGTTGCCACCCTACCAGCCTTCACCCAGGGTTACTTTCCAGGCTCCGGGAAGCCATAATTTCTCCAAATCTCCTAGGGACCCTGATGCCTAACTGGAAGAACTGGGTCTTCTGGAGGTGGGGGTGTGTGGCAGAGGGTGGCAGTGCAAGAAAGGGGATGGGCCGTAGAGACTTTCCCGCCTCCTTTCCGATGGGGCCCCGATGAAGTGAAATCAGAAAGAGGAGCATGACAGCCCCTTGCCCTGCCACCCCTTCTGACATGACCCCGCCCCTTGCAGAACATTGTGATGTCATGATGCTCCATAATAGGCAGCACTATGTCAGAAAGGGCTGCAATGTCCTTGCCCCCACCCCTGCGATGGCGTCAGGCCATTTCCTAAAGGGAGGTGGCAATCTCTACCTTATGAAAACAGCCTGTACACTTCATGCTGGGAGTAAAAGATGTAGATTTGTTTTTTCCCTTGAGGGGGAGGTGGATGTTTGGTTCCTGGAGGTATTGTGCGTAAAGCTACCACATCTACTGGGCTACACACCGGTTTGGACTATCCTGCAGATGGTTATAATCCTTGCCATGTAGCTCTCTAGGCAAACAATTAACATAGTAGTAGTTTATTGTGTCCAGCAATTATGCTATAACAATATAAAAAAAAATACAAATGCCCAGTGAACAAATGCACAAATTAACAGCCCAAATAAATAAGGCTAAATAATAATCATGGTAACAATCCAATATCGAAAATTCATACAACTCCTCACACAAATATTACACACATAAAATGGATAATCCACCTATACATAAATTAACCCATAGTAACATCTGGGAGTTGAAACTCCTTAATGGAGAAGCCTAATAAACCATGGAGGGGGAACTAACCCCAAATAAGATTTCATCCTACTGGTTAGCTACCTGCAATACCCAAAGGGCAAATTCAAGCGAGATATATATACCCAGATGCATATTAATTTCCCTCGGTGGGTTTCTTCCTTCTTTCTACTAACAGGAGAAAAAAGGCAGCAACCTTAGTTGACTGCAGATCAAGGCCACTCATTAGAGAGATCATTTTCTCCTCAGTCGAAAAAGCAGAATTAACAAACAGCGGGTCAATCCATGCCGCTCTAAGATCACCATAATGCGGACAGTTGAATATGACATGCAACAGCGACTCCACTGCTCGATTGTCACAAGAGCAAGTTCTGGAAAGATATGCTAGGCATTCTCTCCTGCCTTTGACTACAGCGGTGTCAAACAAGTTAAAATGCAGTAGGGTGACTTGCCTCCTTAGTCTTGGATCTAGAATGTGCAATAAATAGTGTTCTAAGGAGACATGCTGTTTAATCTAAGGGTATAGAGGAGCAATCCTATCAGATCTAACTGCATCCATTTCTCTTTTGGCCGCATAGCGTTTGACTCGGTATTTAATTTCTGCTTTGTCCAGAAGAATTTCCAAAGGCTCATTCCCTTCTATTGGTAAAGCAAACTCTACCACAAGTTTCTTAATCCAGGCAGCACATCTATATGGTATACTGCCTGTGTGGCTCCTTTGCTCACGATAGCATTGGGCTGCTAGGCATGAGCAATTTCCCAACGCCACTTCCTGCCAGAAAAACAGTGCTCTCAAATTAGGGCGGATTCAGACGTGTCTTTAAATCGCACAGAAGCCTCGGCGGTATAGTGCGATTTAAAAAACCCCGCACTTCCGGGCTGGTGTGAATGCGCTGAGCGCGCACATTTCGACCTAGCCCGAATGTTTGGAGCGCGGTTTGAAAAGCTGCTCGGAGCAACTTTTCAAACCACACTCCAAACATTCGGGCTAAGTGGAAATGTGCGCGCTCACCGCATTCACACCAGCCCGGAAGTGCGGGGTTTTTTAAATCGCACTATGCCGCCGAGGCTTCTGTGCGATTTAAAGACACGTCTGAATCCACCCTTAGAGTGCACTGCTATCTTCAAAAAAACCTGTTTCAGCTCGCAACAGTGGCAATGGTGTTGCTCTTGGAGCGTTAAGAATGCTCCGTAAGAAATAGTTTTGTGGAACCCATATCCGTAATTTCGGCTCCATATAACAATTGAGGCAAAATGTTTACTGAGAAGATATCAATAATTTGTTCAATTGATGTCACTGGGGAAGAACGATACAGACACAGAATACTAACAAGCGTCTGCATTGTCTTTGCCCTAAGCATCTCATTGTTGGCCCTCCAAGATTGGGAAGATGCCAACACAAGGCCAAGATAGGTATAACAAGATACCAGTGTCATTTCCTGAGTCCCCAACTTCCATCGAAAGTTTGGGCGGGTAGTTCCATAGCACATTTTGCTGGATTTGTTAAGATTTCCTGAAAGTACATTTCCCACACAAAAGGAGTTCACAGCATCTAGACATTTTTGAAGGCCCTGTTTAGTTTGAGACATTAATATAACATCATCGGCATATAAGAGGATTGATAACGGTCTGTTTCCAATAGCAGGCGGAGTATGGTTTGCAACATTGACCTCCTGAACCAGATCATTAATAAAAAGATTGAAAAGGATCGGAGCCAATAGGCATCCCTGTCTTACACCTGATTGTAAAGGAAAAGAGTCATTTATACTTCTTCCAGTTCCAGTTTTGACAACTGCTCTAACATTTTCATGTAATTTAACAATTACCTTGAATAAATGGGGATTGATACCCATCTTGACCAACTTGTCCCACAAGATCCTTCTGGGGACAGAGTTGAATGCTTTCGACAGGTCAATAAACGCGAGGTACTGCTGGAGGGTATGCAAGAATGTGTTGGGGGGGGCGTTTAAAATGTTTGAGAACTGCTTGCAAGGCTCCCCCCGGACTTCCATGGGGAAAAGGTCAAACAACAATTGGTATGACTAGGATTGCAGACAAGTCAAGAGCCAATTGATTAAACTCAGGAAAACCTGGAGCAGGTACCATTTGAGAGAGGACTGGGAACTATTTATTTCAAAAAGAAGGGAATACCAGAAATTGCTAAGAACTAAAATAATTGCTAAGGTGTCTCAGTTGTGGGCAAGTCTCCAGATCGCAGCAAAATTGCAGGACTCTTCTAACATGGACATATTTATCTATAATGTGGGATAGAACGAAGCAATTGTCTATCGTCTATCTGCCCTGACGGAAGCCTGACTGCTCCTCTGCCAGAAGAGCCTGTGTGCAGACACCCATTTTTCTAAAACTAGTAGAAGCCCACGAGTATATAATTTGCTAATAATAGGTAACAGGCTAATAGGGTTGCCTCTTTTAAATATGGGAATGATCACTGCTAGAGTCCAAGACCGAGGTGTACTTTTAATTTGATTAATAGCAGTGAAGTAAGACGCAAGGACTGGTGACCACCAGCTGGCATTTTCTTTAAATAATTCAGGGGGGATGCCATCTACCCTCACCGCTTTACCTAATTTTAATCTACCGATACTTTCATAGACTTCCCTCACTTCAGTAGGTGGAAAGGATTGAAATGAGAGGGCTTCAGTAGAATCATGAAAGGCTGCACAGTTGGTGGAAGTGGAGTTTACACTAGAAGAGTCATGGAACAATTCTGAGTAGAAGGCTAGCCACTGGTCATCCTCAATACGGAAAGAGTCTGAGGGCCCACCCTTACGGTGACAGTTTCGGATAAGTTCCCAGAAACCGGCCGAGTCCTGCAATTTTGCTGCGATCTGGAGACTTGCCCACAACTGAGACACCTTAGCAATTATTTTAGTTCTTAGCAATTTCTGGTATTCCCTTCTTTTTGAAATAAATAGTTCCCGGTCCTCTCTCAAATGGTACCTGCTCCAGTTTTTCCTGAGTTTAATCAATTGGCTCTTGACTTGTCTGCAATCATAGTCATACCAGTTGTTGTTTGACCTTTTCCCCATGGAAGTCCGGGGGGAGCCTTGCAAGCAGTTCTCAAACATTTTAAAGCCACCCCACCCCCAACACATTCTTGCATACCTTCCAGCAGTACCTTATTGGCCAGTACAGTAATAGGTTTTGTTATCTTATACTGTCTTTATCAGCAGTGTAAGGTTTGTACCAGGTTCAACAGATAAAGGGGGTAATTAACACCTCATAAATCCAGTGGGAGAAAGAGCTGACTGATTCCCTGCCCTGGTGGCTGTTATGGTTGTTCACTGCAGGGGTGGAATGCCTTTTCTTACGTTAACAAGCTCGAAATAAGCACCTCTATCCAAGAACAAAGAAGGTAACCCTAAGGCAGGAGGGAGCTGTGTGCCTACGTTCAAGACGTAAATGGAAAAATAAAATAAAAATTGGAGCGGTGCATGTGTGTTTGAGAGATTATTCTTTAACATGCTGAAAAGGACTATAACTGCTTCCATCTGTGATCCAGGCGCTGAGTGTCTCTAAAACTAAAACTTTAGAGCCAAAGACAATGCACCCATTTTTTACTTTTTGATTAGGCCAAGTTTTAACTTGAACCATCTGTCCTGCATGTACAAACATATGTGTACACACGCACAACCTCTTGCACAGACTTCTTTTTTCCCCCAGCTCAGCCTAAAAGTTAGACAGTGGACTATTACAAATGTTCAATTGTGAGGCTAAGGGGAATGGCCATATTAGCAACCCTGTGTGGAGAAGTCTGGGTCCAACTAGAGCATGGCAATGGTGCATGTCATGGAGGAACATAGGGTCACACACGTGTAACACGGGCCTACATGTAGACTACAAGTCTGGTAAATATGTAAAGCAAAAGGTTCCACATGTATGTAATGTTACAATTGAGAACTGTAAAACCCAAATCAGGACTATGACATGTGACCAAGCTCCAGGAAATGCAAAGAGATAAAAAGAATGTGTATTTGGGAACCCTAGCCAGACAGACCTGTGGAGATGCAAATCAACCTTCATGTTTGCCTGGGTTGCCTACGTGACAGGCCTCACATTTCTCCAAGGCGGGAAACCCGAGACAAAGGGACCATGAAAGATACTTAAGCAAGGGCCATTAAGCCAGCTTCGCTATCGCTTGCCCAGAGCCACCTTGAGCACTCTCATCTGCATCTTGCCAGCAAGCAAGGCTGGAAGACATGAACTGAGAGAGGGGACTTTGCTTTCTAGCAACTCTAAGTCTGAAGACCCAGTCGCTTACATCAAGGACTGAGAAGAACTTATGGACCTTTGTAGGGTAAGATGCTTATTTAGGAACTCAACCAGTATAGATCAGGAATGCGTTATATTTACCTTTGATTTCTAGTAACCACTCTGTATCAACTATCTTGCTTATGTAATCAATAAACTTACTTCTTATCTTTATGAAGAAGTGTCTGTGTCTAACACTGGAACACAAGTGAGCAACAAGAGTTCTCAAGCTCTTGTGAACCCAGAGAGTAAAGAGTCTGTAAACGGGAAGGATCAGGCCCTTGAGTGACAAAGGGGTTGTCCCTGCGGCAGGCTTGAATCAGCCAGAGAGAGAAAACTGATCCAAGTGGGCTGTGCATGAGGGAAACTGAGACACTCAAACCCGGTAAAGTGGGGGTGCGGACCTCCAACCCGTGACAGTGCAGAGGAGCCAACTTCTTGACAGTGGTTTAACAGTAAAAAAGGGAGTAAACTAATTTTTCAGAGTGTAAACTATTCCCCAAATGAGAAATAATTCTATCTACTAGATTGTCTACACGCCTGTCAGTGTAGACCTCCTGTCCTCCTCCTCGTTTGATTTTCATTGGTTCCACTCAACCAAGCCTGTCCTTATCAATGCAGTTATTACACCTTCCTTGACAAGTTCAAGGGCATCACCATAATCGTCAGCACAGCCTTCTCTCCACTGCTCTTCACCTCCTCCTACCCCTGCACTCACAACGGAGGCGAGTTTTGCTCACCCTTAACATTTCCCATTTTGACGTTTACGTTGACAGATCTGCATCCAAGATAACATTGTTACTTGACTGATGTATGTCAGCTACATTTGTATCTTTCCCCACCTAACTCACAGATACTTTGATTAGTTAAGCCTTAAGTTGCCCTTAGTCCTGAATTGTTCACATCTAAAGCACTAAACCAAAGTTATTCAAAAGTAGAAAGAGAAGTATATACTCCTGAAAATGAGGAGTTCATACTTCCCTTTGCTTTTTATTTGAAGTAATTGCAGTGTGAACCATTTTGGTGTTGTCTCCCCCATGCTGTGTTGTGCCGTGACCATTAAGGGAAAACTAAGGAGAAACTACTCTGGTTTAAACTTTAGAGCAGCAATGAGAATGGTATAGAAGTGGAGTAGTTATATCAGGTTAATTACATCACATTATTAATTATTATTATTATTATTATTTATTATAAGCATTTATATAGCATCAGTGATGTACCTGGCACTTTACCAAAAAACCCAAGATAGACACGGTCCCTGCCTGAGAGCTTACAAGAGGGCAGGGCAGGGGGGGAGTGTTTAACACTGGGGGAATGTAATGGACCCTCAGCTATGCAGGACCATTCTAGAAATCCTAGTTCCCCCGCTCATTTCTTTTCCTCTTCATCTTGGTTCTTCCTGTGACACCTTCCCAGCAATGGAACATTCCAAAACCATCTGCTAGAACTGACCTTAGCACCTGCATGGAGCACTTGCTTCCACAGGGCCTGGAGGTTGGTTCCTGTGATGTCTAACTGCATTTATAGGTATTAGGTTGTCAGGAAAATGTTGCTCCAGCCTACCTCTTTGGAGCCCAGCTGGTCCCAGCCTTGGTTGGCACTACTCTAAGTTTCATATTCGGATGCTGGCTTTCACCTCTGTCTAGGGTTGCCACCTCTTGCGGCTTGTCCATGAGACTCCCATAGGCCAAAGTGGGAGTCTCAGGGTCAAACTGCAAAAAACAACAACATGGCCACCCAATTCTGTCCATCCTTGAGCCAAGCACCCAGAAAATTTTCAACACTTCCAGTGTGTGCAAACTTAGAGATTAAAACAGGCTCAAAAATAAGACTTTAAAACTGCAATGTTGGAGTGCATTTCTAGTTTTATCTTGATGGGTGAAGCTCTGTTTCTATTACTCTCTCCCAGTTCTTGGATTGGAGGACCTGTTATTTGTTCTTCAGACCCTTCCTCTGTCACTTTCCTACCTCCTTCTCCAAATACCTTTCTCCACTCCGCCCTGTGGTACAGTACATTGCTACCTAGCACCAGCCACCCATCCGAAAACCATCCTTTTTGCCATTTGAAAATCTAATCCCCATCCTGACTCTACTCTTTCCCATCCTGACAGAGCTCAGGTTTTCTTACACTGCTCGATGGAAGCTAGTCTATCTCATTGAGAACAATGGGAGACTGCAATCTTTTTTTTTTTTTTTTTTTTTTTTTAAGGTACCAGTTAAGCTTAGGTTTTCCTGTTTAAAAAAAATCTCAGCTCCACATGCTTAAAATCAAGACTCGGAAGTGCACAGCTCCTTTCTCAGAGTAGCATACTAACTATGAATAGCAATGAGGTGGGAGGGGCTTAGTTTGCATAGTGGGTGGGGCTTAGTTTGCGTAGTCATGATGTAAGGGTCACATGACCAGTAAGGGACATAACATAACCGGAAAGGAATGTGACGTGCCTGGAAATCCCCACCTCCCATGGGTACACTTCCGGGGGCTTGTGCCCCGTGACCGGAAAGGCGGTTCATATGACTGGAAAGGAGGCCATATGACCCCTTAAACAGCTCCCCCCACCAGCCTGAACCAATAGGAAAAGGTTTTGTCAGCCTAGGCCCATGCCCTAAGGAGCTACGAACCAATGGGGTGTCGCTTCCGGAGTAAGGTCACCCGCCCAGAAGGGATGGTGTGACCCTTAACCAATCAGGACAGGTTCCAGCTTGCTAGTGCTCAGGGCCAGATGCAGGGATGTGCAAACTTTGTAACTGCACAGCCTCATGTTTAGGGCCATGTCTCCCAGGGACGAATCCCTGACAGTGCTAATTTGCATGCATTTGTTCATGTAGAGGTATGCAAATTAAAGGAACATTTCAGTATGATTAATAAGACAGGGGCAGGAGCAGCCTGGCTGCAGAGGCCTGGGGGTACCAGGGTAATTTGGCATCCTCATAACCCAGGCACAGAGGGGCTCTCACGGCAAGGAGAGTCATCCTGCTCCCTCCAGCCACGCAACAAGGACTCAAGGTGCTGGATCTCCTGCACCATTTTGTGACCATGCTGTTCCAGATCCCTGTAGTTCCTGCTGCTGCCCGTTGGGGACCCCTGCTGTCTCCTGGGCCTCTTGTAGGGAGGTTTTCTCACCTCTTCTTTTCCTTTGTGGGACACAGGGGCCCGAGCTAGAGCTAGAGCAGCAACAGGAGAAAGGAGGAGCGGGTACCAGGCAAGCGCTCGTTGCTATCTCTGGACCGAATAGCTCCCCACACAGTAGATTTCATTTTCATTTTCTCACGGCAACTTCCCCATCACAGCTAGGTCTGATCTGGCAACAACCTCTCCTTCAGCACGTGTAAAGGCCGGTAAAATATAAGGGGATTCTTGATTCAGCCTGAGAATTATTGGCTCAACCCTGAGCCCAGAGATGATGCTTGAAAACCCTGAGAAGCAGCAATCCTACATGTGTGTTTTGGGCCCCACAGGAACCTCCCTACCCAATACATGGAATCCATGAATAAACATGGTATGATGGCAACATGAATGCAAGAAGCACTGGCATAAAATACAGACCCGCTGGGCCTCAAAAGCGGGGAGGCCTGGTCCATGCATGGTGCGTGGGGATTCAGGAGATGGGCCATCTTGCACAGGAGGGACCACAATTTCCCTTGAACCCACATGACCCTTATTAATCTCTCTTGCCTTGCTTTCATCATAACAAGCAGACGTCCTTACATCTGGTGCATCGTCTTCGGCCGTATGTCTCAGACGCTGACCTGGCCACTGTCATCCATGCTTTCATCATCTCTAGGCTAGACTACTGTAACACGCTCTACGTGGGGCTACCTATGGTGACGGTTCGGAGACTGCAGCTGGTGCAGAATGCGGCAGCCCGTCTCCTGGTCGGACTGGGCCGCCGGGAACATATTACACCGGTTCTTCGGTCGCTGCACTGGCTGCCTACAGTCTTCCAAGCCCGATTCAAGGTGTTGGTGCTTTCCTATAAAGCCCTAAACGGCCTTGGCCCAACCTATCTGCGGGATCACCTCACGTTTCAAGTCCTGGATCGGTCCCTGCGGTCATCGTGGTGTGTGTGTCTCTCCTTGAGGTCCCGCACGTTTTCCAGGGGGCCACGATGGGAGGGCTTTCTCTGTGGCTGCTCTGCAGCTGTGGAACTCCCTGCCATTAGAGGCCCGTTTGGCCCTGGATCTCCCCTCTTTGTGACGTAGTTGTCAAACTTGGCTGTTCCGCCTAGCCTTTGATTGGGGGGGGGGGGGGGGGTGGGTTAAGGTGGTGGGTGGTGAGGGATATTTTTAATCCTCCTGTTAGAAGTTGTTTTTAGCTTTTTGCTGTTTTTATTCTGTTATACTTGTAAGCTGCCCAGAGCTGCCTGTGGCAGGCTGGACGGGGTAGAAAATGTTTAAATAAATAAATAGACAGGACAGTCAGACCTTGCATTGCCCTCCACGCCACTTGCCTTTTGAAGCCCCACTTCCAGGCCCCTCTGTGGTGTGTGTCACTTCTGTCACACCCCGCTTGCCAGTAAATGTGCCTACTTAGTTAGTTAGTTAGTTAGTTAAACTTAATACTCCACTCCTCTCGCTGCCAGCATTCCGGGGCAGCTTACAAAATAAAACAATATACAAATACAATTTCATAAAACATCAATATAAATCACAGAAACAAAAGTAGTGCTGGCTCGAATATAGCCAGGACCTATGCCGCTCAAGGACATCCGCTATATAAGGGATATCCATTATGGTTTGTAGAGTTGTAGGGCTCTAAAATAAGGGATGCTTCCTTAAAATAAGGGACACCTAGCAACCCTACAAATCAGCCTCGGAATAATACAGGAAAGCAGCTTCACCTACCACCTGATTCCTGATCTGACTGCAAGTAATTTGGCAGCAAGGCCTAATGATTCAGCAAGGAGAAATGCTGACAGGCCGCTAGGTAAGAGGCACCTGGGGTGGGGGCAGGGAGACTAAATTGTAGCAAAGAGAGAGCTCAGGGAGTGTCTGAAGGAGATCAGCCCTGTGTGTGTCCTGTCCTCTAATCAGCTGTGGCAGTTTATCCTTCTGTGTTTGGAAGAGATAGTGTGTCAGAAGCTTTTCCCTTTTGTGTTAGAAATCTTCACTCCCGGGAAGCTTCCTTTGGTGTCTGTTTATAGAATAAACTCTGCCTTGCCAGTGGCAGGGCTGACTCAAATCCTAATAGGATAACCCTCTTGGGGTTCTAGCTGCTAGTGCTCTGATTCTTCTAAAGAAAAATTCCTCTTCTTTTTATTTATTTATTTGTTAACGTCAGAACTGTCTTAGCTTTCCGCTGAAAAACAACAGGGTTGACTTCATTATTATTTACATCAGCCTGTAAAAGGTAAAACATGAATGGTTCGCTCATCCTCAAAGTATGGTCAGCACAGCTCATTGAAAGGCATGGAGCTTGAGATGGTGTGGCACTGTGAGGATTGGCACCCGAGTCTTGTTTTGAAAGCTTCTGCTTCCTGTGTCTTTCTGACCTTCTCATCCCTGCCTTCCTATTATATCCTGAAATATCCCCCAGTTCCGATTTGGAGGCAACAGTGAAGAGCCACTTTCTCCCCGAGGCCAATATTGGTGTCTGTCAGGGATCAAAAAGCTAGACCCTGCAAAAGGGGTTTGCAGGAAAGGGGAAGCGGAGGGTGTGACTGCCAAGGAGAGGAGGAAGCAAAAGATAAAGTGACAAGATTTTTAAAACTTCAAATTGGGATGGTCCATGCTCTGCCCCCTGCTGTCCCTGATTTGTACAACAGGGCACAATGTTTGTGGGCATGTGGGAGCCATTGGCGCCCAGAAAACTGAGACTGGCAACTGGTTTAGGGGTGAAGTAGGGGCAAGAACAGTTTAATATCAGGATAAAGTCTAGTGACTGAATTTTTTGTTTTGCTCCCTGAGTTCAATCTGAAATTTCATGCCCTATGTACAAATATGCATATATTAACATAATTTATATAGATTGTGCACATTTAAAATAGTCTATTGCCTCAGTTTGAGAATACACCGGGAAGAAACGTTTCCCTCCATTTTAAAGCAAAGAAGTAGATGACTCAATTGCACAGACACGCGGTCACACACAGACAGGCACAGGGCACCTTCACGCATATGGTGGCCAGATACGCACATTTTAGAGGACACTTATGAGAAATACAGGTTGCAGGGCTGCATTGGCTCCAGTGCAGCCCTGCATCATGTATTTCTCATATCTGGCCAACCGCACACAAAGACAGGCATAGGCACACACTCACAGACAGACAAACGTTCACACAGACACAGACACACAGGCACAAGTCCATCTTGACCCCGCTCCTGTTAGACATGTATATGAAGCCGCTGGAGGAGGTTGTTCACAGCCGGGGGGTCCGATGTCATCAATACGCAGACGATACCCAGCTGTATTTGTCTTTTTCATCAGACCCAGGCCCGGTGGTCTCCTTGCTGTCCCGGTATTTGGCAGCTGTGGGGGACTGAAGTAATTGTCCCCTCTCCTGTTCAACGTGTATACGCAGCCGCTTGGCGAGGGGGTCAGGAGGTTTGGCGTGCGGTGTCATCAGTATGCTGATGACACCCAGCTTTACCTCTCTTTTTCATCGGACCCAGGTCCGGCAGTCTCGGTGCTTACCGAGGGGATTGGATGAGGGCGTATGGACTAAAGCTGAATCCCAATAAGACGAAGGTGATGTTGGTGGGTAAGGCGGCGGGGGTGACGGCCCCCATCATTGATGGGGATCTGCCCTCCACTGGTTCCCCAGGTGCGGAGTCTGGGGGTGCTCCTTGACTCGCAGCTCCACTTGGATGCTCAGGTGGAGTCTGTGGCAAGGAGCGCCTTTCGTCAATTACATCTGGTACGCTGGCTTCAGCCGTATGTCTTGGACTCTGACCTGGCCACTGTCATCCATAATTTCATCCCCTCTAGGCTTGACTACTGTAACGCGCTCTACGTGGGGCTACCCCTGGTGATGGTTCGGAGACTGCAGCTGGTGCAAAACGCAGCGACCCATCTCCTGGTGGGACTGGGCCACCGGGAACATATTACACCGGTTCTTTAGTCTCTGCACTGGCTGCCTGTAGTCTTCCAGGCCCGATTCAAGGTGTTGGTTCTTGCCTATAAAGCCCTAAACAGCCTCGGTCCGACCTATTTGTGGGACCACCTCACCCCCGGGTCCTGGATTGGCCGCTGTGGTCATCAGCGGGTGCTCTCCTCGAGGTCCCCCGAGGGGGAGAGGGGGACCACAATGGGGAGGACCTTCTTGGTGACCGCTCCATGGCTGTGGAACTGGCCCATTTGGCCCCGGATCGCCCCTCCTTTCGACGTTGTTGTAAAACGTGGCTGTTCCAACTGGCTTTCGATGGGGAGGGTGGGGGGAACGGGTTAGGGTG
>QEPC01012495.1:983757-1012841 GCA_003113815.1 Sphenodon punctatus | reverse complement strand
GTGCACTTGAGACCTCGCATCTTCATGAATGTTAGACCCCTTGTCTCTCCCTCTGTTCCCCTTCCTAAGTCTCTCCCCCAGCTCCTGTCTCTCAGATTGTAAACCCTAGGGGCAGGGACCGTGTCTATTTTATTACTTTGTAAAGTGCCAGGTACACTGCTGGTGCTATATAAATGTTTGTTAATAATAATAACAATAAAGATGACCAGGGCATGAACAAGGGTTTTAGCAGAGGAAACAGTGAGGAAAGGACGGAACCAAGCCAAGCACGTGCACCTGAGACCTTACATCCTCGTGAATGTTACACTCCTTGTCTCTCCCTCTGTTCCCCTTCCTTCGTCTCCCCGCCGCAGGTACATTGCTGGCGCTATATAAATGTTTGCTAATAATAATAATAATAATTAATAACAACTTAACAACATTGTGCAGAGAGAAGCAACAGGATTTGGCAACAGAATCGATCGAGGTTTAAAGGAGAGGGAGGAGTCAAAGATGAACCCTAGGCTACATGCCTGAGGGGCAGGCTGGATGTTGACCCCATCAACGAAGACAGAGAAGGAAGAGAGAGAGGAAGGATGAGGGGGGAAGATGAAGAGTTCAGTTTTAGCCATGTTGAGTTTGAGCGGACGATGAGACATCCAGGTAGAAATATCAGAGGCAGTTAGTGAGGCAAGACTGACTAGAGGGAGAGAGAGGGGGTGAAGAGAGAGAGTTGGGTGTCATCAGCGTACAGATGGTACTGGAAGTCATGAGATTTGATGAGTTTGTCTAGGGACAAAGTGTATAAAGAGAAGAGGGCCAAGGATGGAGCCTTGGGGAACTCCAACCGAGAGGAGAAGTAGAGGAGGCACCAGCAAGAGACACACTGAAGGATTGGTCAGAGGTGTAGGAAGAGAACCAGTTGAGGACTAAGCCACGGAAACCAAGGGAGTGGAGGGAGTCAAGTAAGAGAGAGTGGTTGACGGTGTCGAAAACAGCAGAGAGATCGAGGAGGACAAGGATGGAATGGAGGTGATTGGATTTTGCTAAGAGAAGGTCGTTAGTTATTTTAGCAAGAGCAGCCTCAGTGGAGGGTCAAGGGAGGAGTTGGCAGAGAGGAAGTCAAGGCAACGGACACAGCACATTCCAGAGCTTCCATTTCTTCTATACAAGGAGGAGATGGAATCATAGAATGTTAGAGTTGAAAAGGAACTCAAGAGTCGTTCAGTCCATCCCCCTGCTTGGATGCAGGGGGACTACAACTACAACATCCCTGATAGATGGCTGTACAGCCTTTTTTGGAAACCTCTGCTTTTTCTGTGACACCCAACATCAGTGAGGGGGCTTAGGGAAAATGAGGGAGAGGGCATCTCAGTTCGAAGACCTCACCCCCTCACCGATGCTAGGTGCCATGTAGACGAAGTAGGAGAAGGTGGCAGAGGACAGTGAGAAGTGGAAGAATGTGATCAGTAGTGAGCGCTGCTGCCACTGGGGTCGCTTACATGCTGACGAGGGAAGGCCCTTACCCCTGTGAGACTACTTGGTAAGCACCATCCCCAGAGGTTGTGGGAAATGGTGCTTCTATCTTTGTATAATTTTGGTTAATACATCAAACAATCATAACCATAAATCCCTAGGAAACCAGACTTCATTAATTTGGGGGCTTGCCGCATGGAACTCCTTGTTTGTTGTGAAATACTATGTGGTGTTTTCATTAAGAAGCTCATACTAAGAATGCAATTGCTGTTTTATTTTCCATAGAGGTATACGGCACGGTCTAAGGCTGAAATGTAATTGTTAATTATATGTTAAATGAAGCACAGGGCTCTGACTGGCGGCTGGCTAATGGTTGTGATTGTTAATGGCTCAGTCTACCAGGAAATAATCCTCTATGACTGCTGAATTTACAGAAACAATGTGACCCTTCTGGATTTCAATAGCCCGAGGGCTGGGCTGCATGTTGGTCTTATGCCAGCAAATCTCCTGTCTTGCCCGTTAGACACTGTGTGTCTCTGTGCATCTGCACAAGATGTCACTTCTGCAGGCAGACCACCCTGGTTTGGTAGATAGGTTTTTGCCACTTCTGAAATAAGCAAAAGTCCCTGCTGCTGAAAGTTTTGCTAGTTTGCTATAAGTGTGTATACTAATCAGTATGGGCAGTGTGATCCTTCCATGCTGTGTTAACATTTAGAGTGGGCGGGAATCCCATTAACTTCAGTGGGACTCGTGCCTGCAGTAGCTACTGGTGCAGGTGCAGATCCCCAAAATCCATGAACTGAACTCGAATTACACAGAACACCTTGCCTGGCAGATAACCAGTAGCGTTAGGGCTAGTCACCAGCTGAGGGGGGTGGAGGTCCAGATGGTTGAGGCAGTGCCCAAGGCCTCTCCAGCAGAACCCATCCTTCCTCCTGCTCCATCCCTGCCCCTACCAGGGCAGCAGAGGCAATGAGAATGGGACCAGTGGTGCCAGGACCCAGGGGCACCAGCAGCCGGAGAGGCAAGGGAAAGCATTGCCCCCCTCTGAACTTTACCATGATCCTGCCCTTTTGGTGTGCTGTGATGTCACAAAAGGGCGGTGTCCATGCCAAAAACGGGTGTGGCATATGTAATCTGCCACCTGAATGACCAACAACACAGTAGTCACACACCACAAGCAAAGCACTAGCCTCATTGGGAATCTCAGCATGGTATACAACAGAGGTGGGCAAAAGGCAGCTCAGGAGTTGCTCTCCAGCATCACTACTGTAGCTTTTGGGGGGGGGGGAAAGGCTGGCTGCAGTTGAGGTGTCTATGACAAGGTGGTCATCCAGAGTCCCTGGGGGCACTGGGCAGCCCATGAGGAATTAGCCTGGATCTCCTGCATATAACAGCTCACTGCCTCAGTGGCCAACCAAAATATTGATCCAGTCCTAGGATATTTGTTTACTGAATACCCAAACTCACTAGGTGAGCTGGGCCTGGCTTGAGGGGAGGCTGGAGGCCAGGACCAATCACTACCAGTAGTATAATAGTCCAGTGGGGTTAAAACCCTTTAATCCTAGGGGCTTTATAAAAGCCGACAGGCTCTATACATAATATCAGGACAGATCTCACCTGGTTGTAGGTTACAGAAGATTCCCTAGAGTTGGTCCTGTGCTCCATTGATCACCTCTGTAGCACGGTTATCCTGCCCTGGGTGTCCCGATTCGGTAGTGCTTCTCTCATGAGAGCCTTCTCCTACAGCTACACCAGGCCAAATGAGCCACAGGCTTATATAAGCCCTGCACATTCTCAGTAAGGCCTGGTCCAACTGAGCTATGGCCTGATCCAACTGAGCATGTCTATGGACTTCGCCTCAGAGGCTCGCTCAAGCTTCTAGTGAGCATGCCCAGGGACTTCGCCTCCAGCCAGGCCAATTCCCCATACTCTACCACAGTGTCCATGTGGCTCCCTCAGTTCCACTTCCTTCACATGCATTACCTAGTATAGCACTACCCTCTCCTGCATTCTCTGCGTGTCAGGAGGTGCTGCCCAGTGCTGGGCACTCAGAGCAGTGGTGATAGTGCTAAGGGGTCCCCGCTGGTACACAGAGGAGGCAGGAAAAGTGACGACCTGGGCAAGCCCTGCCAGTGGGTGACAAAGGCAGGAGAGGCAAGCAGTGCCAGCAGGTGTGCGTCAGTGAGACAGATGAGCAGTAGATGAGAGGGGGCTGAGGGAGGGACAGGAAGTGGTAGTGGGAGGTGGTGGCCCCAGGGCAGTGAGTGTGTGTGAGGGCTAGGGTGACATTCAATGGCAGCTCTTGGCCATACGAAGATCTCTAGGTGCGACTCTTCGGATCGGGAAATTCGAAGAGAACCAGCACCTGTGCAAACTACTTCTGCATTTTATTCCACCTTCTCTCCTGCTAGAGTTTTTTTATGCCTGAAGAAAGCGAAAGGCCTGATTCCAATGTGGAAGAAGATTATAACTAAGTATTAGTGGGAAACGTCTGCCCAATTTCTTAAATATCGGTTGCAGCTTTGCTCCTGTTTCATCTTTGCCACAAGCCCACCCATCTTTGGAGAAATGAAATAGTTCCTTACAAGTATTTGTGTTGAACAGTGATTGGCGTGGTTAACACACAGTCCTGTCTTGCTTGACTCTCTGAAGGAAATTTTGTGTCATATCATGCCCTCCATTTTGTGGGGATCTCTTCTTATATTGCAGTAAACCATGTACTAAAGTTAGACAGCCACTAATCCACCTGATAAATCATTTCTCTGAAGTTTGGAATGCACTCCATGGCCTTTGGCTGCAATCCACAAACTACATACATTGGGTTTCACGGGACAACTTCAGAGTAAGCAGTTTAGGGACTGCAGCTTTTGTCTTCTAATAAAGCACTGGCCGCACAACTTGGGCTTTTTTATAAACTATTTTCCTTAATTAAATGCTTCAAATCATTCCAGAAATTAAATGTAAGATTTTTTTTTAAATGTTCCAAAATGGATCAAGTAAGCATTTTAAAACATATTAAATAGCATGGAGAATCCTCACCAACCCCTCAGAATTTCTTGGCACAGTTTGAAGTTTCCCACCAGTAAATTGCCCTTGCGTAAAAATAATGAAGGCAATTCTTTTGGAAGACAGGACATTTTTAGAGTCATCTAATTATTAAATTTCTTTAAACCAGACACATGCAAAATTAAATAGCAGATAAATACAAAAAACATTTATTCATCTTTAGAAATCTGTTTTAATATTTCTGGATGTGGGATTCAAAGTGTACCTTTGAGTTCAGCTCACACCAATGAAAATCTCTTACAAAATGCCATGAGCTACAAAATAATCTATAGGTGAAAAATACTCTTTCAGGGGAGGGAGTTATATCAACAGGTAAATTTTTGAACGGAGTTCTTTATGAATCTATAGGACTTGTATTTCCACCCTTAGCAGTCTCTGTGCAGAAAGATTGGCTTATCCTGGTGGCGTCCTGTTGATTATTCAATAAACATGATTTCTTATGAGATGTATAAACATAAACATACTATCTGACCCTTTTCAAACAGGCCGTGGTGGGTGCCTATGGTGGGTGTGCACCTGTTCCCAGTAGAACTGTGAGGATTAATTGTATACATTTATACAATTTATAAATGTATACACTTGTATTAATAGGCCGGAAAGCGACCATGTATTGTTGGAATTATATTTAGCAGGTGGAAATGACTCCTCAGACACCAGTCCTGCCCTCCAAAGTGATATAATCCATACACGTCTCAAAGCTTGGTCTTCTACTCAATGCATAGCCAGGTCGTATGAGTTCTGTAGCTCCCAAGCACTTATGGAACTAAGCTCTGCCTTTTTCTCCGAGCAAAATGTGGGGAAGATATTTGAGATTTTTGAAACTATTCTAGTGCATGTTAAGGACCATTTTTCATCCCCCCCTTCAGTCCATCCAGGTGCAACGCATAAAGGCCTCTGGTTTGATAAGGAATGCCGGATTGCGAAAAGCCAGCTTATTAGTGCAAAAAAGACCTGGACAATAAACCAATCTCAATGCTCACAAGTTAAATTTCAAGTCCCGAGGAAGACTTATAAGCAGCTACTCAGGAAGAAAAGCAGAGATTTTTACAACAATCTCTGGGCTAGAATGGCAGTCACCGCCTGCACAGGAAATGTAAATATATTCTGGAAATTGCTACATCGTATTTTGAAACCTGGGACACCTGAAATCAATCTTCCCATTCCATTGGCTTTGTGGGAGGCTTTTTTCAGAACTATGTATGGCCAAGACCCAAAAGACAACTTTTTGGGCCTGCCGTACTCTGACAGATTACCTTCACCAGCTGTGGCTCCAACAGAACTTGAAGTTAAGAAATTAATAATGGCACTGAGGAATAAAGCTTCTGGTCCTGATTTGGTAAATGCCGAATTTTTACAGGCCGCACCTCATTGGTGGGCATCCATTCTCTGTGCTTTATTTAACAAAATTAACTTAACTTGTCAAATTCCTGCGATCTGGGGCTTTAGCTGGATTGTCCCCATCTTTAAGAAGGGGGACAGAGGAGACCTTCATGTTACAGGCCTATTAGCCTTCTTTCTGTTGTAGGCAAATTGCATGCATCAAAACTGCTAAAACACATCCAAGATTGGGCCGAAACTAATAGGCTAATCCCGCGTGAGCAATTCAGTTTTAGGAGTAATCGATCTACCATTGATTGCTGTTTTATCTTGTCACACCGGATACACAAGTATGTCAAGATTAAAAAGGGCAAACTTTTCATGGCTTTCATTGACTTCACAAAAGCCTTTGATTCTGTGCCTCGGCATAGACTCTGGGCAAAACTAAAGGCACTGGACCTGGATAACAGAGTCCTGAACTTGCTCATCCAGCTACATGCAAATAATAGTGCAAGAATAAAAATAGGTAACAAGAAGCTAAGCAGCCTGATACCCATTGAGAGAGAGGGGTGCAGCAGGGCTGTGTCCTTGCCCCAACACTTTTCAATTTATACTTTGCTGATTTGGTAGAGGCAATTAAAACAGTATGTTGCCACCCTCCTTTGATCCGCTCCTCTCCTTTACATCTTTTGCAGTATGCTGATGACCTTGTTTTGCTCTCCCAAACAGAAAAGGGGCTAAAAGCATCAATAAAGGGCCTTTTAAAATATTGTGAACTAAATGGCTTGGAGGTAAATGATAAAAAGTCTAAAGTATTTATAGTTGGAGGTAGATTCCGCCCTATAAGCTGGAACCTTAAGGGAAAAAAGCTGGAGGTCGTAATGTGCTTTACATATCTAGGGGTTACCTTTACATCTAGGTGTAGCTGGGCTGCCCACATTAGATGAAATGCCCGCAAAGCAGCCAGATCAGGTTGCCGTATGTTGTGGGCAGTGAATCTTTCGAGGGGAGTCCAGGTCTCCACTTTTCTACATGTGTACCGAGTAAATGTCCTCCCGCAAATGACATATGGCACTGAAATTATTCCTTTCCCAAATGCAGTTGATCTAGTGAGAGTCAAAAGCCAATTCCTCAGGCGCTTGTTGAGGGTAGGGAACAGCATTCCAGGTGCAGTGGTCCAGGCAGAAACAGGTACCCTATAGACTATTATCAAAAGATGACATTTATAAGGTTTTGGCTTAGATTGCTGTACCACTGCCCTGATATCATCTCCACAAGCTGCCTTATAGAACAACTAGAATTCACAGGGACTAGAGCTTATCCCTGGGCAGTTCATCTGGGTTTCTTGCTAAAACACATGGGTTTTTCCTTGTTATATTTTTGTGGGAAAGACCTTGCAACAATCAAGAGAGAGATCTCTACCAGGCTAAAGGCCATCTCTAGCCAGGAGGACTTGGTTGGTGTCAGGAACTGGACGGCTGCCCGTTGGCTAGGGCAGGTCAAAGTACTTTTTGCTTGTGAGTCTTACCTTGATCTCTTGGAAAATGCAACTCTGAGAAGGATATATACTCAGCTTAGATTTCAAACAATAAAAACAGAAGCCCTGGAGGGCAGATTTGCTGGGAAGGAATATAACTTGCATAAATGCACATGCTCTCTTGATGAGATAGAAACTGTAGATCATTTCCTTCTCAGATGCCCATACTATTCCGATCTTAGAGATACCTGGCTTTCTAGACTTGTTTTAAACAAACCTGCCGCTGATCAGGGGAATTTCTTCCAGATCCTTATTAACCTATCTGTAAAGGAAGACTTGTTAGAGGTTTCCACATTTACGAATCTCGCTCTTGAAAGACGAACTTATGTGAGAACCAGACTTAATCCCCCATGATCTGGATGTCCTATGGGCTATCGATCTCAGATTAGGTGTATAAGTTTATGATCGGTTATTTGTTTAGGGCTTCAAGAGCATAGTCAAATTTAAAATTCATCGTGAGCCTCTCAGTTATGGACCATTCACCCCCTTGGCTATATTATAAATTGACTTTGGGACTTTGAGATGATTGGAACAGACAGGGGTGGACTCAATTATTTTATTTATTTTAGCCAGTTACTGTGTTTTATGAGGTGCTACTTAATTTAACTGTTTTGGAGCTTATGCCCTTGTGTTTAAAACTACCATATTTTTGTTCGTGGTTTATTATTCTTTTGTATTTTAATTATGTGTTTATACTAAGTCGTTAATTTTTGTACTCTGGCCATGGCAAAATGCCCATGCCCAATAAATACTATATATAATAAATGTATACATTTATACAATTAATGTATAAATGTATAAATGTACGTGGGAACGGGCACACACTCATCTCCACCCATGGAGCAACTGGAATTGGAGCCCGTTGCTCCATGCGTGGGTGGAGATGGATGGAGTGTGGGAGCACGGACACCACCCACCCACTGCGGGCACCATTCCTATGGGTGCTCCCCCATCCCCCTGCACCTGCTGTGGCGTTCTTATGGGCGCCTCCCCCCCACCGCACACATGTGCAATGGGGGGGTCTGCCCATGTGAAAAGGCCCTTTGAAAGAAACCTAATTGTTCTTTATGCCTTCTGCAAACCCAATAATATATTTTATAGAATTAATGAGCTATTATACAATTAATTAGAGAATTAACTATTGTTCTTCTGCCTCCTCCAACAGGATTGTGCTGCTGTGCTGGTTCTACAAACCCATAAAGTGCCGTAATCAAGCACTTGAATATTTCTTCTAGCCTAGTGAATTGTGAGGGTTTGGGGAAAGGCAATCACACAACTCCTCAATTTATTCTGGCAGCCAGCAATCTGTGACACAGCAAACTCAGAGAAAATCAGAAGTAAGATTAGCATAGTATCAGCCTTTTCAGATGAAACAAGAAGGTGCAAGGAAAGCTGAGCTTGCTTATTCCTACCTGTCTCCTAGCGGGCAGTGTGGAGGGAGAGGGGAGCAGAGCATGTGGTGGTAGCTACTAGCTACTAGGTCATCACTCCCACCATGGCCTAGACTGGCTTCTCTTCTCTAGACTGGAACATTCTGTAGATTTCCCCTAGAGCATTTTATTGTACAAAGACCAATAGTCTTCAACCCCAGCAGTTCATCCCATCCCATAGCAGTTAAGCTATCATACGTGTTACCGGACAGCAACAAGAACAATGCTATATTTACATTTCCTCAGGCATAAGCAGTCTTTCACCTTTGAAACCGATGATAGCAAATATCACCTCTGCCAACACTAGTATATGCTGCCCTCTCTCAGTCATTCCGAACATAGGAGGCATCGTGGGAAGGTAGCCTTGGAGGCCAAAGGCACTGAAATATGTCAAGGCACTTTAGTGATTTTTAGCTGACAAAGTGTAGCCACACGCAATGCCTTGGACAGGCTACTAGGGGTGTTTTCAGACGTGACGGAGCGGCTTCGCCCCGCCACGGAAACAACCCTGAGATTTCCCGCCGGGATCACTCCGGCACGGGCAACAGACGTGCCGGCTGATCCCGGCGGGGAATCAGGGAGGGGGCAGGGCCACGCGGTGCAACGTGCGGCCTCACGGCCCCGCCACCCACTGCCCACCCTCTGGGGAGATGGGCGGGCGCCGCAGCCAATGCGCCCACGGCCCGGAATTCCAGGCTGTGGTCACCGGCCAGACGTGACTTTTTGTTGGTTCCCGCCGGGGATCTCTTTGATCACGCTTTTGGGGATTGTCCGGCAGGGAGCCCCGGAAGCGTGGTTGAAATTGACCCCATGTGTCAGGAATAAAGGGCATCGGGCCCAAGCGAACCCCCCCCCGCGGGGTAGCCAGAGACGCGCAGGGGGGTGGCCTAGAGGCAGAAACAAACCCCCCGACAGAGATTGCCCCCACAGAGCCAGGCCCCTCCTGCAGCAGCGAGGGCCAGGCTCCCTCGCCGACAGACGTGGAACCGCCGGGGGGAAAAGGGGCGGGGCCAACAGGAACGCTACGGAGGTCAGCACGCTTACACGCTAAACAGGGGCGGGGCTAGGGCCTCTTAAGGCCAGAGCGGGCCATGCCTCCCCGCCGGCGATCAGTCCTCTGTGAAGCTGGCCCTGGAGAGTGGTGTGGAGCGTTGTTCCCAGAAGAGAAATCTTGGCGTGCGAGGCAGTTTGAGAGTGAAAGACGGGTGAAAGGAGTGTGGACGGAGAGTGAGTGGAGCGTTCGAGGAGAGTGAGTGGGGGTGGGGAGTGGAGTGTGGGTGTGTCACACCAGCCTGGTGATTGTTCCTTGGGCCCCATCCTTGTTTTCCTCCCTTGTGGGGCTGGGGCTTTTCCCCCCTCCGGCTCCCCCATCCCGTGTGGTGTTTTCCCCTCCGGCACAGATACCCCCCACGAGGTGAACTTCCCCTGAGCACGGTGTGGGTGGGGTGTGTGGTTACGGGCAGGGATTTATTCCCCCTGCAAGTGGGCAGAAGGCTGCACACACATTGCACTGATCACCCCTGTGATGAGACGGCCCTGTTCCCTCGGGAACTATTAGGGCCACATGTCAACCTGAGGGGACTTTTTCTCCAGGGTAATTGTGTTCCGCCTTCTTTGCAGGAGTCCTGTAAGGCGGGGTGTGAGTGGGGTAACCAGGTCCGTGGGTTCATCCCTTCCCCAGTCCCTGTGCCAACCCTCACAGTATCGCCGTCCGGGACCATGGATCTGGCACAACAGGTTGCCGAAATGGGGTGAGCCATTCAAGCCTTGGCTCTGGAACTAAAAGACTTGAAAGAGCAGGGGGCGATGGGAGGCGTAGGGGTGCAAGACGAAGATGAGGTGCCCGTGGCCGGCCCATCGCCCCCACCGGTTGCCGCAGCAGCAGAAAACCCGGGGAGAGAGCCTCGCCATCCCCCCATCCAAAAGTTTGGAGGGGACAGGAGGTCCTTTCAGGGATTCTTAGCTCTATGTAAATTGGCGTTCCAGATACAACCCCGTATGTATGCCTCAGATTCAGCCAAAGTGGCCTTTATCATAGGGCACTTGGATGGTCTTGCTCTGGATTGGGCCACACCCCTCCTCCTTAAGAATAGCCCCCTGTTACAAGACTTGGAGGGGTTTCTTCAGGAATTTCAGTTCTTGTTTGATTACCCCCATCGCAAGCGGGACGCGGAGGCGGCCATTATGACCTTGAAACAAGGCAAAGGCCCCCTCTTGGAGTATGTCACTCGCTTCCAGCAACTGGCGGTGGAACTTGGGTGGGCAGACGAGGTATTAAAGGTCTTGTTTCGTAAGGGTCTTAGCGACGACATTAAAGACCAGCTAGCGCTAGCAGGAACCCCCACGAAGTGGGGAGAACTCGTCAATCTCGCCTGCCAGATAGATGAACGACTTACCGAGCGACGGCGGGAACGACGACAAGACTCGACATGACTATGGGTCCCCCGCAACCCCCCGATGGGGGTAGGAGCAGCAAAGGTCGAGGAACCTGAACCGATGCAGATTGGGGCATCCCGAGGTCCCCTAGACGCACAGGAAAAAGAACGACGGCGGGTAGGGAGATTATGTTATTATTGCGGCCTGGCGGGACATTTCACTAGTTCCTGCCCTCAACTACCTCCTAGTCGTCGGGGACCGGGAAACGACCGAGGCCGGGGTGGGCAGGGGGCACCTCGGTGAAGAATCACCAACACCCCTCCGCGGACCCAAAGCAGAGGACTATAAAAGCTCTGCACGGGGATCAATTCCGAGTCCCAGTAATGTTACAGATCCAGACCACAAAGACGGTGGTCCTCCTGGCCCTTGTGGACTCCGGGGCTTCGGGAAATTTCATTGATGTATGCATCGCGCAGAAATATGGAATCCCCTTGATACCCAAGCCGACACCAGAAGCCATTTTTGCCATTGATGGGTCCCCGTTAATCTCGGGCCCAGTGACACATAGCACCCCTGCTCTCGAGTGCTGGATGGGGCCCCATCGAGAGAAACTGACCTTGGATGCGGTCAGTACGCCCGCCTTCCCTGTGGTGTTGGGCATTGCCTGGTTGCAACAACACAATCCCTCAATTAACTGGGAACAAAAAAGATTATCCTTTTCATCCCTTTTCTGTCAATCATGCTGCCAGCCACCGTCATTTCAACAGGACGGACATGCAATGGGCACGATCCTCGCCTCCCCAGAACCTTCGATGCTACCAGTAATGTACCACGACCTAGAAGACGTGTTCCGTAAGCAACAAGCCCTGGAACTCCCCCCACACCGCCCCTACGATTGCTCCATTTCCCTGCTACCCAACACGGTACCACCCTATGGTCGGATTTATGCCCTATCAGAACCCGAGTTGCAAACGTTAAAAGAATACATCGACGAGAACCTCGCCAAGGGATTCATTCGCCCTTCGACCTCCCCCGGGGGGGCTCCCCTTTTTTTTGTGCCCAAAAAGGATGGGGGACTAAGGCCGTGCATCGATTACAGAGGGCTTAATGCCATCACGGTAAAGAATAGGTACCCTCTTCCTCTGATTCCCGAACTCTTGAACCGACTCCAAGGAGCCACCCTTTTTACAAAACTTGATCTACGCGGGGCGTACAATCTGCTTCGCGTAAAAGAGGGGGACGAGTGGAAGACCGCTTTTCGCACAAGATATGGGCATTTTGAATACCTTGTCATGCCCTATGGTCTTGCCAATGCACCTGCCGCATTTCAGCATTTAATAAATGATATATTTCGAGATATCCTTGACCAATTTGTCGTCGCCTACCTAGACGACATCCTTGTTTTTTCCTCAAATCTCCACCAACATATCCAACATGTAAGGATTGTCCTACAGCGATTACGCCAGTACCGGTTATACTGTAAAAGGGAGAAATGCGCGTTCCACCAAACAGAGGTCCCCTTCTTGGGATTCGTAATCTCGGCAAAGGGGATCAACATGGACCCTGCAAAGGTAGAAGCCATCCGCGTGTGGCCTGCCCCACAAGCCGTCAAACCTCTCCAACGCTTTCTAGGAAGCGCGAACTATTATAGACAATATATTCCGCAGTATGCGGATCTAACAGCCCCCTTAACAACCCTCTTAAAAAAGGGTCAACCTTACGTCTGGGGGCCAGCCCAGCAGACGGCCTTCGAGCAGCTAAAGGCAACCTTCACCATCGCTCCTATTCTTCGACACCCTGACTTTTCAAAACCTTTTATCGTGGAAACAGACGCTTCCAGTGTTGCGCTGGGAGCAGTGCTCTCCCAGCCTGTGGTATCGGAACAAAACCCGTTACCATGCGCATTCTACTCCCGACAACTGACGGCCGCGGAACGGAATTATACCATACTGGATCGGGAACTCTTGGTGATACGCGCCGCCTTTGAGGTATGGCGCCACTTTCTTGAAGGAGCCCGATATCCAGTGAAGGTCATCACAGACCACAAAAACTTGGTATTCCTCCAAACGGCCAGGATCCAAAACGCCCGTCACGCAAGATGGGCACTCTTTTTTGCACATTTCGACTTTCGAATCGTCTATCGGCCCGGGGAATTAAATACAGTTGCAGATGCCCTCTCCCGATGCCAAGAAGGCCCTACCGAGCTTAATGTACGCGGAGAAGTTATTCTTGACCAACGAGAATTCGTGGCCGGGAGTATCACTACGCAACAACGAAAAGATTGGGCCGCACAGGACCCGGCAACACAAGAACTAGCCTCTTCTTCCGCTACGGGATTACCTATGCGGCAAGGCGTGATCATGGTACCTCGTCGTGCACGCCAAAAAATCCTGTGGGCCCATCACGACGCACCAATGGCCGGATACCCCGGTCAGGGCCGTACCCTCCAGCTACTGCAAAGGCATTTTTGGTGGCCCGCCATCAGACAGGATGTAAAAAAATATGTGCAAGGTTGCCCTACTTGCTGTCGCACGAAGGTACCACGACAGAAACCCGTAGGGCTGCTACAGTTAGGTCCCCTGCCACGAGGACCATGGCAAAGGGTGAACGTGGACTTCATTGTAGAATTACCCCCGTCCCAGGGGTATACAACCATCTTCGTAATTGTGGATCAATTCACAAAGATGGGCCATTTTGTTCCCTGTAAGAAACTCCCCTCGGCACGACAGACCGCCCAGCTTTTTCTACAACACGTAGTCAAACACCACGGCCTCCCTTGCACCCTTATTTCGGACCGTGGTCCCCAGTTTGTTGCCCGGTTCTGGCGGGCCCTGTTTTCCGCCGTGGGAACCCGCCTCGCCCCTACGACAGCCTACCGACCGCAAGCCAATGGACAGGTGGAGCGGGCTAATCAAACGCTAGAACAGTACCTCCGCTGTTATGTCGATTATTTACAGGAAGACTGGGTCTCCTACCTCGCCCTTGCAGAGTTCGCCTTCAACAATGCCCCCCATGCAGCCCTAGGGACTTCGCCCTTTTTTGTATCCAATGGATTTCACCCGCGACTCACCCTGACAGAAGAACCTGCAACCGATGTGCCCGCCGCAGGGGCTATGATCCAGCTCCTACACCGCTGTCATAAGCATGCTCTAAGGACCTTGCAAGCGGCAAGGCAACAGTATAAGAAATCCGCTGATCTTCATCGACGCGCTCCCCTACAGTACCAAGTAGGAGACAAGGTGTGGGTGGATCGACGCCATTACCCCTCCCTTCGTCCGTCGTCAAAATTGGATAATCGATATATGGGACCCTTCAGCATCGAAAAGCAAATTAATCCGGTTGTATATCGCGTAAAACTCCCCCCTACACTGCACATTCATCCGGTATTCCATGTGTCCCTACTTAAACCCTACTACCCCCCTCTCTTCCCGGAAGCAGAACCTCCAGAACCCGTGTGCGAAATTCAAGGGGAACCTGAATATGAAGTCCGTGCCCTCTTAGACTCCAAGATGGTGAGAGGCAAGTTGTTTTATCTTGTGGACTGGAAGGGGTATGGGGTTGCGGACCGTTCTTGGGAGCCCGCCTCCTCCATTCATGCCCCTCGGTTACTCCGTATGTTCCACCTCCGTCACCCCTCCAAACCAAAACTTGGACTGAGCCCTTGGCGCAAACAGAGACCCTGGAGAGGGGGTGCTGTCAGGAATAAAGGGCATCGGGCCCAATCGAACCCCCCCCGTGGGGTAGCCAGAGACGCGCCGGGGGGTAGCCTAGAGGCAGAAACAAACCCCCCGCCAGAGATTGCCCCCGCAGAGCCAGGCCCCTCCTCCAACAGCGAGGGCCAGGCTCCTTTGCCGCCAGACGTGGAACCGCCGGGGGAAAAAGGGGCGGGGCCAACAGGGACGCTACGGAGGTCAGCACGCCTACACGCTAAACAGGGGCGGGGCTAGGGCTTCTTAAGGCCAGAGCGGGCCATGCCTCCCCGCCGGCGATCAGTCCTCTGTGAAGCTGGCCCTGGAGAGTGGTGTGGAGCGTTGTTCCCTGGAGAGAAATCTTGGCGTGCGAGGCAGTGTGGTAGCGACAGACGGGTGAAAGGAGTGTGGACGGAGAGTGAGTGGAGTGTTCGAGGAGAGTGAGTGTGGGTGGGGAGTGGAGTGTGGGTGTGTCGCACCAGCCTGGTGATTGTTCCTTGGGCCCCCTCCTTGTGTTCCTTCCCCGTGAGGCTGGGGCTTTCCCCCTCCGGCTCCCCCATCCCGCGTGGTGTTTCTCCCTCCTGCACAGATACCCACCACGAGGTGAATTTCCCCTGAGCACGGTGTGGGTGGGGTGTGTGGTTACGGGCAGGGATTTATTCCCCCTGCAAGTGGGCAGAAGGCTGCACACACATTGCACTGATCACCCCTGTGATGAGACGGCCCTGTTCCCTCGGGAACTATTAGGGCCACATGTCAACCTAAGGGGACTTTTTCTCCAGGGTAATTGTGTTCCGCCTTCTTTGCAGGAGTCCTGTAAGGCGGGGTGTGAGTGGGGTAACCAGGTCCGTGGGTTCATCCCTTCCCCAGTCCCCGTGCCAACCCTCACACCATGTGAGAATTGACTGTGGCGAACATCTGGCGGCCGCCTAACAGACGTTCAGGGCGCTTTGACCCCATGTGGGTATTGATGGGGGTTCACTGTGATCTCGTAACGTCTGAAAATACCCTATGTGTTGAGCAACCTTAACCCACTCTGGGTAGCTGTACCATGCGATGCAGTGCATTGTGTGCTTGGAGGTGGTGGGACAAGTATCTGGTTGCTACGTGATGCGGCCTCGGCAAAAGGCCGAGGATATGTCGCATAGCAGCCTTACCTAAAATGGGGTAACGCTGCCCAAGGCATGGTAACCTGTGTGCCCGGGCCCCCTCTGTCCTAGCACGTGGCAAGCTCTGCAGTGGGACTTTGAATGGCGGGCATATGGGCTACCATGCATTGGGCAGCCTTACCCCATTTTGGGAACGGCTGCTACGTGATGCATCCTCTGCCATATCACGGCTGGGGGCAGGATTTTGGTTGGAAAGCCTGGGCGGGGGGCAGAACCAGTAGACTTGCAGGCACTCAGTCCTCCTACACCCATGTCTTACTTTTTATGTTTGTGTGCACGTGTGGAGCCACCTCAGTGTAAATGAAATTTGAGAGCTGTTGGACTGTAATAGTTTATCTTCATTACTTTTAGCCAACCCATACTGTTTTGCACTGTTGCAGCAGCAGTTTCCACATCAGTTAATAAAAATCATCTATCAGATAAAGATGGAGAACCTCTATCTCATGTGCCAAATCCAGCCCACAACTATTTCTTTTTATCTGGCCCCTTTCCAGTTCCCTACCCTCAGCACTGATGGAGCGAGCTCAGGGGGAAGGGAGCGGAGAGGAGGGCATGCCCTCGAGGGAATGGATTCATGGCATGCACCCATGACCTACACCCTCTCCTTCATGCCTCCATCCTGAGCACAACTCTTAAGCACCCCGCCCCCCAAACACCTATTGGGCCTTGCGGAGCCCGTACTAACTTTCAAAATGGCTTGCGGGAGTGAAAATGTTTCCCACCACCTGTCACTGTGACTTATGAGCAGAGACCCATGTTCTCCATGTTTTCTGCATTGGAGGCAATGGAGAAAAATGCAGCAAAAACGGATCTCCCCTTAGGGAGTTGAGTTATAAAGATCTATGTTAACAATATGCACTATGTATTTCCAAACTAATGCATGAATTATAGCAGTGTTTGATGTCAATGTGATCTGTATGAAAAATTATCCCATAGTGAGAGAATATGGATATTAAATTATAATAAAAAAAGGTTATAAAAATTTACCAGAAGAGTTTCCAAGGTGTGCGTGACACACAACAGGACAAAGCCATCAAGAGAATACACACCCTAGGAGAAACTTGCATGGGAACAATGAAAGACCATAAATATCAAGCAAGCTCTTGGGTGCTGCCTACATGCCCCAGAAGGTGTCACCAGAAAAGCAGGAATTGCAACTTCTCATGGCGGGACAAGTGGAAATTTACACAGGACAAGACAAACGAGCTGTGAGCTGTTTAAAAAGGACAGAGAGTAAAACTCACAAGAGATTGTTTGGAATGATGTGAATGAAGTGAATGAAAAGAACCTTCCTTTAGAATTGCACATAGCCTGACGGCCAGGATATCAAGACTAAGGTGGTAGACAAACCCGTTAGTCAAGTTAACAAATGTGTTGAATGTACATTTATTTTCTCTTATCCATCTTCTGTATAAGCACTAAATCTCATAGAATTATAAAATCATAGAGCTGGACGGGATCTCGAGGATCATCGAGTCTAGCCCCCTTGCGCTTGGGTACAGGATGACTACAGCTACATCCCCTCACCCCCGACACATGGCTGTCCAGACTCTTTTTGAAAGTCTGCAGCAATGGAGAGCCTACGACCTCCCTAGGTAACTTGTCCCACTGCTGCACAGCTCTGACTGTTAGGTCATTTTTCATGATATTTAACCAAAATCTCCCTTCCTGTCATTTCAGCCCATTATTTCTAGTCTCGCCGTCTGCAGCAACGGAGAATAGTTCCGTAACATCGTCTTTGTAGCAGCCCTTTAGATGTTTGAAGATTGCTATGATTTCTTCCTTTAATCTTTTTGCTTAAGCTAAACATAAGCAGCTTCTTCATCCTTTTCTTACAAGGCTTGCTTAGAAACTTTGGCCTTTAGACTCCTAACCAAACTGTTAATTAAATCCTTAGTTTTGGTAAGTTTTTGTGCACAACTGGATTCTTTTCATCCTATAGAATAAAATCGGTGAAGCTACAAATTATCAGATGTAGAAACAGTCCCTCCTAAAATGACAAATTTATGGTACATCATTTCGGCAAAGAGTGGTTGGTATTTTCTGAATGAGCAAGTTTTGGACAGATTTCTTTTTTGTCACTCTGTATTTACTGTTTTGTTTTTCCAAATAATTTTTTGGGATGTAGCAACTGACAATGCTCTAAGACTAGATGCTGGGGAAGTTTTCTTTCGAATTTGCAGTGGTCTCAAATACTTGAGATGCATAAATATTCTCTACTAATCATTTATTTATTTATTTATTTTATTTTAATTTCAATTTCTTAGCCACCCCCCCTCCTGCCACAGCAGCTTGGGGTGGCTTGCAACACAATACAATACAATAAAAACACACATAATAAAAAAAGACAATATAAAAAATAATTTAAAACCACAAAACACAGGCAGAGTCACAAACCCCGGAACAGCCAGGTCTTACAGTCTTCAGAAAGAGGGGAGCGAGTTCCATAGCCACGATGCAGCCACTGAGAATGCCCCCCTCATCGCCGTCACCTGGGGCACTCTGAGGGAGGCATCCCCGACTGACCGCAGAGGCCGATCCAGAACCCAGGGAGTGAGGCGGTCTCGCAGGTATGTGGGGCCCAGGCAGTTTAGGGCTTTATAAGTCAAAAACAACACTTTGAATTGAGCCTGGTACACTATAGGCAGCCAATGCAGAGAGTGAAGCACTGGTGTAATGTGCTCCCGGCAACCCGTTCCTGTCAGGAGACGGGCCACCGCATTCTGCACCAGCTGCAGTCTCCGGACTGTCACCAAAGGTAGCCCTATGTAGCGTGCGTTGCAATAGTCCAGTCTTGAGGTGATGAAGGCATGGATGACGGTGGCCAGGTCAGTGTCAGAGATGTACGGCTGAAGCCGTTGCACCAGATGTAACTGGTGAAATGCTCCTCTTGCCACGGCCTCCACCTGGACAGCCAGGTGGAGCCATGAATCAAGGAGCAGCCCCAGACTACGGACCTGAGGAGTCAACGGAGGGCAGACTCCATCAATGACTGGTGCCACCTCTCCCTTGGTCCTACCCACCAGCATCACCTCTGTCTTTTCAGGATTCCGCTTCAGACA
Organism: Sphenodon punctatus; assembly: GCA_003113815.1. Classification (NCBI taxonomy): domain Eukaryota; kingdom Metazoa; phylum Chordata; class Lepidosauria; order Sphenodontia; family Sphenodontidae; genus Sphenodon; species Sphenodon punctatus. The sequence continues at coordinate 993,737 of QEPC01012495.1, read as the reverse complement.
ATTCGCCCTTTTCCAGTCCCCTACAGCCACCAGACACCGGGTAAGCACCGAGACTGCTGGGTCTGGGTCAGTTGAAAAAGACAGGTAAAGTTGGATGTCGTCAGCATACTGATGGCACTGCACACCAAACCCTCGAATTATCTTGTCCAATGGCTGCAGATACACGTTGAACAGGAGAGGGGACAGAATAGAACCTTGTGGGACTCCACACGTGAGGTCCTGGGGAGAAGATGAACAATCCCCCAATACCACACGCTGAGTTCTCCCGGCCAGGAAAGAGCGGAATCATTCAAGAACAGTTCCGCCCAGTTCAGTCCTGCACGCGAGTCACCAATATCTCGTGATCAATCAAATGCAGCCGAAAAATCTAACAGGATCAACAGGGTTGAGCAACCCTGGTCCAACTCACGGTGAAGATCATTGACCAAGGCCACAAGCGCAGTTGCAGTGCCAAAACCCAGATGAAACCCAGACTGCGAGGGATCTAGGAATCTGACATGGTCCAGATGCCCCTGAAGCGGCCGAGCCATGACCCGTTCCATAACCTTCCCTAAAAAGGTAATAGAGACCTCATCTTGTCCTTTTTTGTGGGGATCAGTTCCAGTGGGTATCGTCCACTGATGCGGCAGATGTCTTGGGGGTGGTCAGGACCACCTTTTTGTGAATTAGATCCATGCCCATCCTGGCTGGTTAAGGCCAACCAGGAGACATCGGGGCCGTTGGTGGCTGGGGTGGTCAACGCTTCCCTTAGGGAGGGCAGGATGCTGGACCGCCTCAAGGAGGTGGTGCTATGGCCCCTGCTTAAAAAAACATTATTGGACATTGACTCCCTGGCCAGCTATCGGCCTGTCTCTAACCTTCCCTTTTTAGGCCAAATCAACCACCAGATGGAGCTACAACTGCACTAGGCCAATTCAGAAGAGTATTTTGGTTGGTTTCCCATTTCATTGCTATTTGACACTTCCTCCTCCCATTTCCCTGTTCTGACAGAATAAATACCTCAAATGGAGAAGTTCAGTGACTAGCAAGAAATACAGAAACTTGTGGAACGTGACCATTTCCTATTACAAAACAAACCACCAAAAGCTTAACTCTGTTTGAACGTTACAAAAATAACTTTCCTTCAACAGAAGAGACAGATCCTGTTGAAGGAAACACTGTTTTTATTTTATTTATATTTTTAGTCCGCCCTTCCCCAAAGGCTCAGAGCAGATAAAGGATATATAAAAACATGCGTAAGATAAAACCAATTTAAAAAAACCAAACTGTATTTAAAAAAAGAAATCCCATTAAAAAACAGCATCCCAAGCCCTATTCCTTCCTGCCAAATGCCTGGTCAAATAAATAGGCCCTATGTTGCCTCCAGAAAATGCTCAGGCTTAAGCTCTGACCAACCTCTAGGGGAAGGAGTTCCAAAGCTGTGGAGCAGCCACTGCGAACACCTCTCTACGTGGCCTGTGCCGTGGCCACGATGGGTGGGAGGATGGGTGTGCGCCTGCAGTGGGTGGTAGGGATGGGCGAACACGGTTCGGATGTTCAAAGTTCGGACTGAACTCGGTCGGTTCGGACGTCCGAACCGAACGTCCGAACTGAACTCTCGAATGACCTAACAGTTCGGTCGTGTTCGGATGAGTTTGGAGGCAGGAAAAACGTCTTTCCAGGGCTGAAAATTAGGTTTCGGTTTCGATTTCGTTTCGGTTTCGATGTCGCTATTTTTGAATGTTCAGCCAAGTTCGGCCAACCGAACTCGGCTGAACCGAACCATCGAACCCAAACTCGGGTTTCGAACCGAACGACCGAACATCCAAACCACGTTGTTTGCCCATCCCTAGTGGGTGGGTGCGCGCCCATTCTGACTTTAAGAATTGCGATGGAACTTACAAGGGAAGCCGGCCTTTGAGATGCTATTTTTTTTAAAAACAATATTTAACTTCTTGATTGGTAATCTTTTATCCTGTAATCTTTTATCCTCATGGGGAGCTGGCGCATAGGCAAAATTGCTATTTGAATTTGTCTACTTGAACTGTTTCTGTTTCTGTAATTGCCCTCTTACATAAACAACACATTTTGTTTTCAATAGCCTAGCAGAGCCCTGTACTCCTGAATGCTTTGTTTTGACAGATAAAAGATCTGGCATCAGGGCTATCTGAACAGCCATTAGTTTCACTATTATGTACTTATGCTGGAGAAAATGTCAATATGAATGTAATGCTGACAAGAATGATAATAGTTTTCTAGCTGCTTAGAAGAATTATTTCCACCAATGAATGCTGTTTTCAAAATCAAAAAGTTAACATTTTAGAAGGATGATTTTTTTTAAAAAATAGTATCTTTTTAGGGCACTTATTACATTTGTAATTTATTATGGGTATAAACCAATCCAGATCCTGCAAGGAGATCTGCACAGATAGAGCCTTCTACTGGAGTCAAAGGGAGTCCCTATAGATAAAAGTATCTGCACACATACAGCCTAGTGCTTAACAAGAGCCCGTCATCTCCATCACCTACTTACTGTATAAGTATTTCAATGTGTCCATCACCAAAAGGAGATGTGCTTGGTAAACTTAGGCTTTGGTGAACCAATGGGCCTTGACATGGGAAATTCTGCTAGCAAGATTTCCAGAACTGGCACTGATGGACTTGGATCTTTAGAAATGCTGAGATTGCTTGGCCCTCAAGTCAAATACATTTCCAGTTGAGAGCCCCAAAATTTTAGACACCCTAATATCCCAGCCCCTAAATTTTCAACCCTCTTTTCACAGAGTTTTAAAAAATATAATTTCCTAGGTTTTTAATTAAAAAACACACCATCACCATGAACTGAAGAGATGGTTTGGCTCTAAAGCAGGGATAGGGAACCTCAGACCTAGGGGCCAAATGCAGCCCATGGCTGGTTTTTTAAATGTGTCCCCTTTCCAATTCCTGGATCTGGCCCCTGGATTCACTTCCTAAGCACTGGAAAATCCAGTTCAAGGTAAGGGAGTGGAGATGAGGTTGTGCATACAAGGATAGGGGATGGATCCATGGCACCGACTGATGATCCGAACCCTCCCCTTCCTGAGTGCATCCCTTAAGCACCCTTGCCCCAACCTCTATGCAGCCCACAGAGCGTGTACTAATTTTCAAAGTGACCCCTGGGAGGAAAAAGGTTCCCAACCCCTGCTCTAAAGGATCCAGCACGTTACTAGGTGAGTTAATGGAGTAACTGGTAGCAGTAGTAGGCTGTTGCCTTCCAAAGACTAATTTTAGAAGTATATAAAAGCACACACTTTGGGTCTTAACAGACATGAAGATAGCTACCCATTTAAGTTGCAAACACATTACAGCTGTTTATACAGTTGTGAATCTGCGATGACATCAGTGACTTCATGTGTCAGTTTTGTATACAGTTACCTATTACATCTGTTAATAACCTTTGCCAGTGGATGAGACAACTTCTTTGTTACAGACCTTTCTACAATATTAGTCCATGTAAAGACTTGGAGAGCAAGCCTGACTATTGAAGCCAATGGCCCAAACCCCATTGACTTCAAATTGATTAGGATCCCACCCTTAGAAGTGAAGAATTCAACATATTCTTGTAGGTGTCATTTCAGAGGGTGTGTGGAAAGGACAAAACAGTTTAAGTAAAATATCTGAATTGCTGTGAAAGCAGAACCAATTCCAAAGTTATCTTAAATTGCTTTACAATTTCATGTATTTGGTTTCATATAGCAACCAGAGGTTCTACCAAGAGAGAACATTATTACATTATTTTTATTGCTACCAGTGGTGTTGCCAAAGATAAATAGTTATACTTACAAACCACAAACCAATTCAGGGGTAATTTCAAGTCGATTAGTGTCAAGACAAAGGAGGCAGAACAATCCATTACTGAAACATCACATTTGATCTTGCCTTGCAAATTTGACAGGAAAACGTGTTAGGCCAGGCACACGATCTGTTTCCCTCACAACAACAAAAAATAGATATAAATGTCACACAGCCCTGCTGAAAAGTCTGTTTTTAAGTATTCTACTATAAAAGAAAACATGTGAAGGAACAGTAACCGTGGATTAGATATCCACAGAACCCATGAAATGTCAGGCAAGGACTGACTGACTCAGAGCCTTTCCATCTAACACAGTGGCTCTACTGTGACCTTGGGTTATTGTGACTGAAAGCTGTTACCATATGAAAGCAGTAGCGGGAGGGAGTTGGAAGTCTGAGAAACTGATCTGATGATCTCAGGTCACACAAAAACAACTGTTACAATGGAATAGTTCAGAGAATTAGCAGAGTCGTTTGACATAATTTTACACCATTCTCAAAGCACATCTGTGTGCTTTTATGAAGGTCCAAAAAAGAATTAACCCAGATATAAAAACTTACGTGTAAATTCTTTATGCCGTGAGGATTTATTAAATCAGGTCATATTACCGAACAAGGGTTCTTCTAGCATCCATCGGGTGTCTTTAGACAGACCCAGGGTTAGTCTGGGTCTCCACATCCGCTATGTGGAGCCCTGCCTGCGTCAGGTTGACACAGACTCGGCAGCTGCTGTGGCCCGCCCATGCAGCACCCCTCTTCCCCCCACACCATAGAGCTGCGGATGGATTGCCCGACGCTCTAGGCTGCCACCCAAAGGTCTATAGCATTGCCCAGGGCAACCCCGGGCTGAGAGCGGAGCTGCAGAGCTATTGAGCAGATGGACTGCAGCTCTGCCTCCAGCCGGTGCCCCACGTTTGGGTGGCCCACTCCGCTGGCGGTGGTCTGGGATGGTCTGAAGCACTGGAAACAGGGCTGGAGCCTGCACATCTAGCCGGCCTGCCTTTAGATGGACAGGCCACCCAAGTGTGAGGCTGAGCTGAGGGTGCTGTCCGTTTAAAAGCACCCATTGTCACATTCAGACCAAGCCCCAAGAAGAAAGTAGAATGGACATGAATGAATGCTGGGAGGAAAGGTGCAGTACAGAAGCAGTTGCCTGGCCATGCCCCTTCCTTCCTCCCTCAAGTACATCCCCCATGGGATTTGCAACTTTAGATGCGTGGTGTTCATCCCACATGGCATTCACAGGATGGGAGGATGTCTTCTAGGAGGAATTGGCTTTGGCTACATACTCACATCTGATCATTTCATAAAGATATGCAGCCAGTTGCTGAGGATTGCTTTCTCGGTAGAAAGCACGTGCTGCAGCTGGGCTATACAGTTTCACTGTTGTAACTTTAACGTGTCCTAGGACAGCATGCATGCTAGAGTTTACTTAACCGACACCACATTAAATGGCAATTGTTTAGATAACACTGAACTAGCTGTCCATCTAAGTGGGAAAAAAATGGGAGGTGTTACAGAAACGCAGTATCAAGCACTTGCCCTCAAAGTCTGATATTTACTAGGATGTTTGCCATTTCTCTGCCCTCTCTTTCCTGCCAGCGAGTTGAGCCAGCAAGTTGACTGACATTTATTTTACAGGGAAATCAAACAAATAAATTTCTAGCAGCATGATATACAACCCTGAGCTTCGGAAAGTAGGACGCTCGCTCAACTGGCATTGTTTTTGGGTCGGCTAGGATTTGGTGGCCGTGGCCTGATGCATGTTTTATGTATGTTTTATGATCACGTTTGATATAGTACCTGAGAAATAAGTTTTCAGGCATGGTAAATAAAAACGTTTATAATTTAAAACCGCTTTTAAATGTCTATTCACAAACTGCATGTACCTACCTAGCCACATCATGCCTTTACGGTTAAGGAAATTGTTGCCCAAAGATATCTGCAGTACAGACTATGATCACTCTCTTCCCCTTTCATATGGAGAGCTATCTGGCCCGTGCAGACAAAAAATGCCAGCATGTGGCTCCAGATGGACAATGGCACAGTGGGACATGTGTGGATGCACTTCCAAGTTGCAATGGGGAGACTGCTATTTGTTCCACATTAAGAAAACTAGGTGCACTCCTCAGGACGCTGGCAAGCAGCCAATATAGCTTTCTGTCTCTAAGCAGATGTTGAATATTCTGGTATTACACAGTGGTAGTAGCTGTGGATCCAGATCAGCAGCAACTGTCATCCGTGAGGCCTCAGATGCAAGATAAACAGAGTTTTGAGTAGCTGCAGTGCTGATAATTTAGATTCTGAACGAGGCAGCTAACAATGTCTCTGTAGGACAGACAGGCCTCAGTAGGCTGTCGATGAGGCGAGCTGTTCGTTTTCAATTTCTCTCTTTTTTCCATCCAACTCTCTTCCAAGCTCTCTCAAGTGCCACTTGTCCCATGAGGAACGTGATGGTAAAATTACGTTTGTACCAATCTCTAAGTTCCGGCACCAAGAAACCAAACAGTATGAAAAGAAAAAATGCAGATATGAAAGGAGAGAGAGGGGGAAAACATGATTACATTAGGTATCCTAGAAACACCAATACACAACAATTCAATAGTCACCTTATGCTGAAAATTAAGACTTCAGTCCACTATCCTTTCCTTTGACTGCACTACTTTCACTGCCTAGTAATTACAGCTATTTGCGTATGAAAATTTCTATTTCCTGCCATTATGCGCATAGTTTGAGATAGTTCACACAATGCGTAACAAGTCTGTGGAGTGCATTGGCTGAAGACAGAGCTAAACATTGCAGTTGGAGTTTTTTAGGGTTTTTTAAATTTTATTTTTAATTGGTTGAATAATTTTATGACTAATTATATTTGTAATAATAGGAGGTAATCAATTCTCATTTTCCAGAGGGCAAACTAAACATCACAGTATCCATTTCCTTCATGTTCAACACCGTACTGTATGTGTATGAAATCAAGTTATGGAGATTAGGCAGAACATTAGACGCCCAAAGATCAAAGATCTGACCCATTATCACAGAGCCTTTGTTCCCAAATCAACATTTAATCAGCATGGATTAGGCCTTTCAAAGTGTTGTGTTTTTTTTTAAAAAAATAATAAATTTCTATTCCTTTGAACATTCTTCTGAAGCAAGGCTCTTGTAACAGTTACGGGGGTAGAGCAGTTTGCACTAGTCTTTCACCTCCGAAGAGCTGGTCTAAAATATTTGGCTCACACCACATCTGAAAATGCGTTTGTTGTCTCCTAGTTCCCAATGGGCATTTGTCCACTCCGCAAAACTTTGCACAATTAGCAGGATCTGTTCAAAAGAGGCTTAAGTCTGGAATAGCAGGGGGTGTTACTGATCAGCATTACAGTCTATTGGTCGAGCTCTGTGGGAAAGCTTGTACATTCATGTACTATGCCTGGCACAAGCCAACGCTATTAGTCCCTCATTAAGGGTCAGTTTTAGGATGCAACCCTTAATTAGTGGAGAGAACCGCCCCCCCCCCCCCCCCCCCCCCCAAATGTCTGTGTCCACACCATCTAATCAACTTGCCACACTAACATTGTACTTTTCTGCTCTCTATATTTTGACAATGTACACTTGTCTCCTTGCAGGTTTCCTTCCATTTCTTACACTTTTACTCCCACTTTCCAAGAACAGAAAAGAGTTCTTTCATAGTATACATTCCCAAATGCATGTATAGAAGCAAAAACCACCACAGTCCCAGTTCATTTTAATTATACTAGCCAGCATGTTAAGACTTGGAAATTAACCATTACTGCATCCATAACACCCAGTCTGCCTGGCAGTGCTTTAAGGGAGTGTACAGTAGAATGCCTCAACAGCAGATTCATAAACTAAGCCCTCAGAAGACAAAATGCTATAATAAGCGCCTCTGCTTTCAGGGCCGTACAGTCACACCTTGCAATTAAAGTGGTGTAACTACAGACAGCTGAGCTGATGGCACTCTACCTCTAAACAGGACCATGTTCAGGAACAGACGCTGGGCTCTTATGTCCTGCATCTCAGCACTGAGTGAAGAAGTGACCAAATTGGGCTTATTCAGAAGAGGTTATGGGCCACAGTTCACGACAGCGAGTCTACTACTTGCCACGCTAAGGAACAATAGCTGCTTCCTCAACCACAAGGTAATAAAGTGTTTACTAAATCTGTGGTCACTGTGGTATTCAAAATAAATAATGAATGTTTTTGACTTTCAAGTATTTTGAAGTTGTTGCTTTGTTTTTTGTTTTTCTGTGATCAGCATTTAAAAAGGATTTTCAGGTGGTGTTAACTGTGATAAACACAGGCCAGAAGCATTGTACATGCACCCTCTCAAGTCACAATTTACTCCTGATATGTAATATTACAGCACTGAAATTTTGTTAATAAAAGTTAAGCAACATCTTAACACCTTTGAATCTTTATCACGGAGACTGTAAAGTCTAGGGTCTCAATGAGAGAGGGAGCCATAGGACCATATCTGGAGTGACTTTTGTGTTAGAAACCCCAAACTATGTACTGTATTTTCAGACTACTGAGTATATATAAAGAGACACAGGGTAAAAACAGATGCGACGGCCGCCCGCTTTGGCCCAGGACCCATCAGCACATCTGTTCATGCGCTGCCAGGTGTTAGCGCGGGACTGCCCTGGGGTGGAGGTAGGCAGCTAGCCTGGGCTGAGTCCTCGGAAAATCTCCAAGGCTAGAGTCCAGGCTAAGGGCTGACCATGCAGGCAAACGTGGGCTAGTACATGTGTTCAGCCCCGCTATACCTGCCTCGGGGCAGGGGCTGTCACGGCTGAGCGCCATGGTTGTCCAGCATGGCAGGAAGTGGGGCGCTAGGAACAGGGCAGGGCTGGCCACCCACATGTTTGTTTAGCTCTTTGCCCTACCCGGGCCGTGCGGGCGGTGGGACGGCTCTCCAGCTGCGGGCACGTAACGTTTGTTCAGTGCCCCTCCCTAGCTTGTGTCAGCTGCGGTTTCTTGGGCCGGGCTGGTAAGCCACCGCACTGCCTGCATGTCTGTTTTTATCCACAATTTGAGAATTATTGTTTTAAAATAATACTTTTTCTGGTTTTCTAAGTCTCCCTTGTTGATGTGCGAAAGGCCCACAAAATAAAGGTGGAAACTGACCAGCCAGTGGAAACAGTTAATCTAACTATATCCCAAGTAACCTCAAAAGGTGGAGTAAGCTAACTAAAAGGTTGATATCCTCTGATCTTTTTCAGTCTTATTAGGCATTACATGCAGCAGTAATTGCTAAAAATATTCAAACACAAGAGTAATCGCATACATCCTCCTTGTAATTTAATGTGTATCATTTTACATAAAGAATCTGTACCTACCTGTTATAGTGCATGTGCTTTTTAAAGTTTTTACTTAAAAAATCCTTGTAAAAATGGGCCATTTCTTCTGCGTTCAATGTTGCTTTCCGACCTGAAAGTAAAGTTTCAAAGTAAGACGCAAGACTGAAAATCCTTGTGATTAAATCACTGCTCTGGAATTATTATTTTTTATTATTATTAGCAAGCATTTATATAGCACCAGCAATGTACCTGGTAAGTTACAAAGTGATTGAATTGAGATGGTTCCTGCCCTAGGGCTTACAATCTGAGAGACTGGGGGTGGGGGTGGGGAGATGAAGGAAGGGGAACAGCGGGAGAGAGAAGGAGTGTAACATTTACGAGGACGCGAGGTCCCAGGTGCATGCGCTTGGCTTGGTTACATCAAGAATGATGGCTGGTTGGTCCATGTGGTGAGGATAGGAGTACACAGACTTCAGATAATAGATTGTACTGGATGGAGGGTATCAGCAGGAGTTAGGTGAGGGGAGTGAGAAGTCAGGGAGGGCAGAGCGGAAGAGGTGGGTCTTGAGGAGGGATTTGAAGGTACGAAGGGAGGGGGCAAGGCGGATGTGGGGAGGGAAGGGGTTCCAGGCGTGGGGGGCAGTTAGGGAGAAGGGACGAAGGCGGCTAGGGGAGCAGGGGAGGCGTGGGAGGGCGAGAGAGGGGGCAGAGGAGGAGTGGAGTTCATGAACTGGAGTAACGGAGGGAAATTAGCGCAGAGAGGAAGGGGGGAGCAAGGTTGTGAAGAGTTTTATAGGCGAAGACTAGGAGCTTGTGCAGGATTCGTTCAGGAAGGGGGAGCCAGCAAAGAGAGGA